>JZKD02S2245020.1:168594-203416 GCA_000966675.3 Picea glauca | reverse complement strand
TTCTTTTAGGTCACTTTAACTTCTTTGACCTTGGGGGCTTCAAGCCTTCATGTGGGGGTCCTTCATCTTTGTAAGGCCATAAATCTCAAACCATGAGGAGTTATGTGACATTCCATATACCACCAGAAATGGCATGACAAGCACTATCCATCTAGGATAGTTTCACCAACAATTTCCTTGATCTTCATCTTGTTATTCCTCATACAAGCATGGGTCCTCCAACCATTCTTCTAGGATAACTCAATCCGTAAATAATATTTGCATGAGGGTTTTTACCATAAGGGGACCACTTTGGAGTTCATCCATTTGTGCACCTTATCAATCATGATAAGACAATAATGTTTCATCTATATATTTTTCCAGCAATGCATCATATACCAATGAAACCACATCGATCCATCTTCATCATGTATCGATGACAACTCATTGATCCATCTTCATCTATGCATTCTCATCAAGGACAATACATATTATATTACATCAATCATCAATCAAACAATCATTTGAAATCAATTAATCACTTGACATCAATCAATCAAACCATTGGCATCAATGACAACATGATCCAATAGGTGAACCACATACATGATGTGTTGCTATTATTTGTGAAATGTATTCATCTGTTTATGTGTTTACTTGCTTAGTTATTTAATACAGATGAATGATAGATATATATGTTGATGATTAGTTCTTAATAATATGGATGGATGTTATATCTGACTTATGTACATATGCTTAGTGCTTAAATACCTCATATCTGAATGAATACTGCAGTGCTTTGTAATTAGGGTTTAACTGTGCTATAACTAAGAACTCGATATTGATGAATGTTAACTACTAAGTGCTATGTTAAGTCTTAGAATCACAGATCTATTTTCTAGCTAAGGTTGTAGACACTAGATTCCTACAACCACCCTTGCCTCTACCTCGGGTGAGACTTCATCTGCTTCACAAGTGTTTCCGAAAGGGCCAGTAGTTAGGGTTTTGTTGGTGCATTGTTGTAGCGTTGAACCCTCGGTCTTCCCCTATGCCAACAAATGGTTCTGTTTTCGGGACCCAACCCGAATCTGTGATTGCTGGGAACTGAAGAATAAGAAGCTTTGTGCAAAGATCCGAATTGAAACTGTGATTGTTGGGAATTGAGGAAGAAGAAGCTTTGTGCAAAGATCCGATCTGAAACTCTAATTGCTAGGAATTGAGGAAGAAGGAACTTTGTGCGAACATATGAATTGAAAAAGAGAAAATATTCGTGCATAGATTTGTTTCCCTAATATGAAACACTACTTGATCTATGGAGCTCTGTGCCAAGAGGAAAGACCTCAGATATGAAGAAAAGAGGTCAGATCTAAAGAAAAGAGGTAATATCTGGGAGCTTTGTGCCTTGATAAAGGTGGAAGTGAGACTAAAGAGGTAAGACCTGTAAGTTTTGTTCTCTGTAGAAGTAAGATAAGTGGAATTTCTTGCTTCTAGAGTATGAATCTAGGTATGTTTGATAAGATTTGTCCTAGCTTGAAAACTAGGGAACTGATAGAAGAAATAATATTTGATATGAGTAGATCTGATAAGAATAGTGAAATATATGTTATACCTATGCATAGGGAGAATGTTTGGACTAAAAAATGGATGTAGGACCCTAGAAAGAATTTTTTGCAGGTTATCTACCATGATCCTAGTGCGTAGTACATGAGAGGTTGGGGATCATTTAAAAGAAAGAGAGGATTAACCCTTTGTTACAATTGCAGAAAACCAGGATATCTTGCTAAGAAATTCCCTGAAAGAAGACCTAGTTTCCTATGTTGCAAAGCTATGGACCATGAAGTATTGGATTTCCCTAGAATGATTGTTAAGGTTGAAAGGATGAATATGAGACAAGAATAGAACGAGAAAGGTCAAGCAACTAATATTATGGAAAAACCTCAGAAAGAGTCAGAAAAATTATTTCTATAGATGAAAGAAACCTTGAATGACCATCGACATATCAATTTATCAGATATATTCAAAGAAAAAGAGTGCATTGAAACAAGAATAGGATACTTTGACATTCACTGTGTTATGGATGAGTTAACAAAGGTGAATATCATGACATAAAGAACTTGGGAACTTTTAGGGGATCCTACTATGATTCCTTCATTGGGAGGAATATGATTATTCAGAGGAAAGATGATAACCCTATGTGGAAGACTTACCTAGATATCTATGAATGCTCATGGAACTTCGACAGAGGAAGAATCTGAAGTTGTTAAATTTAATGAGCACTACACTCCATTTTCTATGTTACTAGGAAAACCTTGGATTGAATGAGATCAGGCAAGAAGGAAAGAAGAAAAAGTCTTAGAAAATAAGAAGCAAGAGTTGAAAGATTTCATGACTAGGAGGATCGCACACTTGATTGAAGAACATGAGAACCGAGCAAAGATATTTAAAACCAGAGACTTGGATGTCGAAGTGGGAATAACACTAGAAGACCTACAAAATACTGAAGTACCTATTCCAGATACAGATGAATTATTACCCTTGATTTCTAGGAAAGAACATCACCAGCGCAAAGTTACTCTACCAAAAAAAGATAAGAATCAGAATGGAAAAAGGAATTCCATGATGAAGCTTACCAGAAAGAAGGATAGAAAACTAAGTAAGAAGAGATATAATATAGAAAAGTTATAGAAGGTTCCAGAGGGAACTTCGAAGAAGGAAAATTTGTAAAATTGGTACTTCGTTGGGAGATTAGAACTGCGTCACATGGAACTTCGACATGGTGAAGCAATATAACCATTAGATCGATGACCCGAACCGGTTGAAAGGCATTTATGGTCATAAATTATTCCACTAGACCATTGGGACCGTGCCATAATGAATAGAACTGAGTTAATGAAGGCTTCTCACCCATTGTAAGAGATACATTGCCAAATTATCTATATATCCCATCGCACCACACAATGAGAAAACTTTTTTCAACCATGACTATCCGAGCGTGCAGACTAGTTGTTTTTTCACAGTGATCATAGGTCTACAAATGAATTGGGCAAAGTACCTAGTTAATCAGTTGGAACTACAATATCGTGAAGCACAGGATCATGGCTACAAGTTTCACTTTAGCTGGATCCTAATCCTCATCGCCTTTTTTGCCTGGGAGATACTAGAAGGTGTGACCTTCCCAGATATTGAACCTTTCGAGCCACTTGCTGCAAAGTTGACCACACTCTGGTACTCGAGTGATATGAAAAAATAGTGGTAGTCGAATGTTGTTTTTCACACATATTACCTTCAACTGAAGAGATCCATCGAAGATGAACCTCGCATGACTTCGAAAACCCTACAAAGGTTTTGACCCCTGATGAAGTTCTACTCTGATCGACACTTCATCTACATTACAGTGTGAGATGATGAACATAAGGAGCAACTTCAGACGTATTACAGACTCATGGAGGAGGACCTTGAGGAGATCATTAAGGGCTGCTCCATAGACCTCGTTATCCCCACTGACCCTACAGAGATGTATGAACTTGAGCTGGATAGCCTGGAGGCCACCCACAAAGAAAATAACACACCCAACACCAACAAAAGGAAGAAGACTGAAGAGGTCCAAGACTTAAGCAGCGCCTCAGGCAAGACTGCTTTAGTATCACTTGACTGAGGGGGTGATGAAGAAGTATAAGAGATAAATGGAAAAGGAGTTGAACATAAGCAAGGCAAAGTAACACTGCCCAAAGACGAGGTTGATCCCTTGAATAAGAGGAAATTTTCTCCCCCGAAACCTTCTTCTCGGAAGAAATCCAGAGCCATTGTGACCAAGATGAAGACTGTGCTCATTACCAATGATTTTGACTTCATCATAGCATCCCTAAATGATGCTTTTCTATAAATCATGGAGAAAAAAGAAGCTAAGAAGGAGGAAATGTACGAAAAAATTAAATTCGACCTTCGAGGGGTACAACAAGCCCTTCAGCCCATCCACGCAGTGTACATTGCGCCCCTGCCATCAAGAGAACCAGATTTTGAATATGAGCTAGCCCAACTCTGTCGAATAACTGATGTGGTTGAATCTTGTCTTCATCATGCACAAGAAGAAAAAAAAAATCCACTCAGGCCTTGAAGCAAGTGCAAGGAGTACTCATAGAACAACGCCGACTTGCAGAAAAGGAGAAGGTTTCTCTGTAGGCAAAGTTTGAATAAGAGAAATCACAGATGCAACAAGAAAAAAAATAGTTGCTCGTAGAGAAAATCAAAGTGAAAGAAGCAGTCAACAGAGCACTCCACTCTGTAAAAGGATTAGAACCACAGGTAGAAGACCGAGTCATGTATCAAGTAGAGAAACTCGCAAAAGTTGTCCAACAAGTACAACAAAAAATAGTAGACTTAGAGCTCCGCACTATAGCCAACACCGCGCAAGATGTAAGGGATCAAAGAGAAACAACTTCTTGAAGTGCAGTTGAAATAATCAAAGTCCTTTTCATGGAATGTAAGAAACTAAGTGATCGTAGTGCCCAGACGTATGAGCGAATCACTGAGAATCTAGAATTGAAGGCACTGGAGTCACAACTACAGGAAGAAAAGTAGCAAGAAGAGACAATACGGGTGCAGTTGAAGCCCCTATCAGTTGTAGAAAGAATGAAGTGATCCCAGGAGCAATGCACTTCCCAACAACAGGTCCACACCATTTAGATCAGAGTTATAGAAGTAACTCAGAGGGTCCAAGCTATATAGGATGAGGCTTGCCAATTGTTTGCAGAGATCGAAGGCCGAGGAGAGGAAGTGGAGAAAGTCATCACTGCAGCCGAACAACGCCTAGAGGTACCTGTCAATGAAGAAGTCATCCAAGAGTTTGCTAAACAAGCGTCTGTGGCACAACACCAAGTCGAAGTAGCTCGAGCTAAGCTTGAGGCTTTTGAAGAAGAACTAGTCATATCAGAGTGACTCGGGATGATTCATAGGTGAGTGTTGAGGTCTTGTTGGCCCTTGACCAAGTTTTAAGGATTCTTGGTCATGTTTGACCTAATTTTGGGACTTTGATAGGCTATCGAAGGTGGAGCGCAATATGAAGCAAAGATCATGGGATATTGGCCCCTTTTAGGACCCTTTTTGGGATTCAAGATTATGTAATGGGTATGGGAATGTCGGCCCGTGGGTTTACCCATGCTTAGGCCTATTTTGTAATGTATAAATAGTTAGCTAGGCAATGTAAGAAGAGGCCGGTGTGCTAAGTGGTAGTGTTTGATCTATGTGATCGAAAGTGCTAAGTGCTATTGTTTGATCTATGTGATCAAAAATTGTAAGTGATTTGTTCATACTATGTGAGTCTTGCAAGGCTAGTACAAGTAACTGTAAGAGAATGTGTGAAGGATTGGTGTTGTACCCTAGCTAGAAGAAGGAGTATCTGGTGGAGTGCACGCAGATCTCCTGTCTTCTACGAAGTAGGACTTGGATGCTATGTGCCTGTAAGAATCTTGACCAAAGATAATAAATAAGAGAAGAGTTGGTGGACACAGCCCCAGGGTAGGGGTGAACCATGTACATGCTGTGTTTCTATTCTTTGTGCGATGTATTGATGTGTTTATGTGTTTACTTTCTTAGTGCTTTAATATAGTTGAATGATAGATATATCTATTGATGTTTAGTGCTTAATAATATGGATGGATGTTAGATCTGACTTATGTACACATGATTAGTTCTTAAATACCTTACATCTGAATGAATACTGCAGTGCTCTGTAATTAGGGTTTAACGGTGTTGTAACTAAGAATTGGATATTGATGAATGTTAACTGGTGATTGCTCTGTTAAGTGTCAGAATCATGGATCTATGTCCCAGCTAAGGTTGCAAACACTGGAGTCCTGGAACCACCCCTACCTCTACCTCGGGTGAGACTTCATCTGCTTCACAGGGGTTGCTGAAAGGGATGGTAGTTAGGGTTTTGTTGGTGCATTGTTGTAGCGTTGAGCCCTGGGTCTACCCTGTGCCAACAATGCCTATTGCTGCAAGAGACAACTTGTTATGAGCATAAGCTCATGTCTAGAAGTTTTATTTTTCCTATATAAAACAGTTTTGGGAATTATGATTTGATGATTATTGACAAATTGTTTTGGCTAAATGTAAATTGAAGAAATTTCAAGTAGAATGGTCTTGGATATGGTAGGGATGTAAGACCATAAGGAAGACTGATATGTACATCTGCGCAGCCAACCATTATGAGAAAAAATCTTATGCTTGGAAAATTTTGTTTTCATGTATAAAACATATTTGACATTTATGATTGGAAAGGGTTATATTGAGATCTCATGATGACTGTATGTGTATAATGCAAATGGGATGTTGGAAATGCAAGTTGGAAATCATGGAAAAGGATATTGCTGGGACATGAGGACCCTATGGTAAGACATGATCACCCTAAAATATGTTGTGTTGTGGTAACACACACCAGAGAGTCAAGCAAGATGGATTTTCTGAGGGTCTATATAACAGAGAAGGGGATGCCTCAACCTGGGCTTGGAAGGTGAGTGACCACAAGGAAGAGGAGACTTGATAGTTCTTATAAACTATTGATTGGGATCATGCACGCAATGGGTATGTTAAGGAAAACAATGAGCCAAGTTAACAAGACAACCTTATGGATGCAGATCCATGAACCACATAGATAAGAAAAAATTGAATGTTGAAAATCTATGAAGGAAAATAAGAAGGTGATGTTGGAGCAATTGAATGACAAGGGCATAGAATGAAGAAAGTGCAATGGACTTGTCGCAGCTAGAGTTCTAGAAGCCACAACTTTGAAACTTCCTGGCTGAGTGCACTAAATCCCTAGAGAGAAGTGGAACAACCTGAGGGACTACATGACAATGAAAGAGATTCATTTATTTGGGTTGTGCAGGGATGAGAGGGAAGGAGATATTGTTGGTTGGAACTGTTGCCAAAAATATAAATTATGAAGATCATTATACATATTTTGGGTCAGAATGCCTATGCATGCATGTTTAATTTTAGGCAAGAGTGCCTATGTATATAAGATTGGTCTGGATTTCCTATGTCGATTAAGGCTAGAGGGCCTGGATTTGCAGTGTTAATAACATTGGAATGGTGTTGTGCACTGAGGAAACTACCAAAATAAGGGGAGGGGGATGTAACATATCAGTTCTAACCCTTATGAACTATAATGTATTATGCAAATATGATTTAGGATGTCAAGTTAATAGCGTTGAAAAGGGGCCAAAGTGCCTAGGAAATGTAATACTTCATAAACTTTAATAAAATACACGAATGGCTGCAAGGCAATCAATGAAAATGAGATAGGGGGTTATGATTCCATGAGAGAGGGGGATTGAGGGGATAATTGATTTTATGGAGACAAGGGGTTACATGATTTTCTTGGGGGAGGCCATGTGGTTGTTGATTTCCAAGTAATTATATAAACCCATCTTTAGTTTGGGTGGGGGTTCACTGGTTCTTATTCATTCACTTGTTCTTATTCATTCATTGTTACACCCTTTCCACTATTCATTTTTGGGGAGCCTCACTCTTGCTGCATTCATATGTTCTTGGTCTGATCATCGATATGAATGGCTGCATGAGGGTGTCTTGGGGTGAAGTTAGGAGATCATTTTTCTCCTGGTTCATCTTCTTCCCCTTGCTCCTTTGTTCTTCTTTCTCTTCACTCACTACTGCTAGTTCGTGTGATTTTGGGCCGAGCATGGAAACAAATGGAAGGAAGAGGAGAGCCATCGCTGAATGGATATAATGATTTACTGATAATTATAGGGGTGAATGGATTCTTGAGTGCATGAGATTGATGGTGGTTCAGATGCAATTGTCCAGCTGAGAGTCCTTGGAGTTTCCAGTAGGGATATTTCCTGACTAGTAACACAAGATCCCTAGAGAGAAATGGAACAACCTCAGGGACTGCATGGTAGAGAAAGGTGTTTATTTCTTGGGGTTGTGTAGGTGGAGGGGGAAAGAGAGCTGGAAACTAGGATTTGTTGTGAGGTTGGGAAACCTGAGAGCTACTTCGCCAACTACTATGTGTTTAGACTTGGCCTAGGACCCATCCTTGTGGATTCATATCCAGGGCTTGGGGGTGACCTGTTGTTGAGAGTAAATGAACAACAATGTCTATGGTTGGGAGGAACATCCTTGGTCTGGATCTAGTTGGTGAACATTTACTTGCAAAGATAAGTGATCTCTGTGTTTTCTGTGTAATGTTTATTTCTGCTGTGTATTTAATTATCTCTGAGATATGTATTTTTAATGTGCCTGCCTGTTGGCTATTTGTTGTGCATGGCATGTTGTTTATCTCTTTTATAATTTGGCATGGATCTTGTCTTATTCATGTGGTTTTCATGCCTCTAACATTCATGAATAGTCCTTTGATTTCGAGATAAGATCAGAAAACTGAGTCTTGGGACTGCAACGTGCTCTGCCTATTGGTGGTTGGGTGTGTTACAGCCTATTTAAGTGGCGTATATCAGAATGTGGGTGGTTGGTTATGTTATAGATGACCTATATCTCATCATCTCAACTCCTGATAGACCAAAGACTAACAATTGCTTGGGACTTTCCCATTAGAAATCCATTGTGACCTCTCACCTTGGGTTCTCTGATGACCTTGTCTTCTCACATAATTTTCTCCCAATGGCCCAAATCTCCAATCAATAGTCGAGATATTTGCATCCACTTGATCAATGAATGTCATTCTTTTGGGTTCAAATATGGGTTTTAATTAGGGTTAAAGGTTCGTTCCAAGATATAATTGTTCCACTATCCTTTTAGGCCTAGTTTACTAGTGTATTTCCTGAATCTCTTGGGTGCTCAAACCACTCTGCAACTGAATAGGAGTAGTCTACTCCAAAAATCCCAAAGGAATATCTTGCATCCTGCAATGTTTCCATTCAAAGGAAGGGGAAATCATTGGGTTAATGGATGTTCTATTACTTAACAGTCCTACATTCTCTCATTCAAGGATTTATCTCACTTCTCTCAGGATACCATACCATTCCCCAACAATCAAGAACACTCTACGCCAGGTGCCCAAATGAATATTTTACATATAGAAAGGTTTCCTGCCAAGGGCTAGGCAATTTATGGGAATACTGACCTATATTGGTCATTCTCATCCATTCACTTATAGTTAATAAAATTAACAAGGGATTAAGTTTAGTTTTACTCCATTTTACTTAGGAATTCAACACTCTTTCATTAAATCAGAGCTTCAACATAAACATCAAACAATTTATCATTGTTATTAAGAATTGAATTGACATGAAAACAAAATAACTTATCTATTTAGTATTGATTCCAACTAGCCAATTGAGTAAGGGGATATGCATTTCCACCCAACCATAGTCTATTTCACAATATGCTTTTCTACAACATACTACCCCGATGCTAGGTGAGGATACCATGAGAGGATTACCTCAAATAATTTGCAAACCAATAAATGGTTCAAGAAGGTTACTTCTCCTTCACTCCATTAACAAAAATGGAAGTTTTCCTCTTCCCACTAAGCATGGAACCTCTATGAGCTTATCAGGTACCTTACCAAATATATTTCCTCTTCATAAGGGAGCCCATTCTCTAATATAGAATCCCTCGACGAACTTCCCTTACTAGTGTCAGTTTCTTTCCAAAAAGAACCAAGTCACGATCCTCTATTTCTCCAGTTTGGATATGGGTCTTCTCTATTCCAGTGTGATCATTCAAATCGTGGGAAAGTTTCCTGTTTTCTTCAAAAAAACTTCCCAAATATTCTCTACTACTCATAGCATTTTCCTCAAGGCTTGAGATGTGGAAATTGTTGCAGAATGGTAGTTGGTTCCCAAGTGGCATCTGTTGGGGTTGTATCTTTCCACTGGACTAACACTTCCTTGATGGTTTGCTGACGCAGGTGACACTCATGCAGGTCCAAAACTAATTTTGGCTATAGCCAAATGGAGCCTTCTTCATCCAACTTCAGAATGTTGGTTTGATTTTGGCACTTAGTTCCAATAACCTTCTTTAAGAAGGAAACATGAAAAACATGATGTAGCTTAGAATGACTGGGAAAAGATAACTAATATGCCACTTGTCCCACACGCTTGAGAATGGTATAAGGACCATAAAATTTGGGCACCCGTTTCTAACAATGGTCAGCCTTGATGGAATTTTGATTGTAAGGTTGTATTCGAACAAAGACATGATCCCATTATTCAAATTGGCGTTCAAAGAGACCTTGATCTGCTTGTTGATTCATGCTATTTTGGGTGATGACCAAATTCTCTTTGAGGGTATGAAGAATATCCTCTCGAATTGTAAGCATTTGTTCAACCACATAGACCTTCGAGGCACCTGGTAATTATGAGAGAACCGAAGGTGGATTTTTTCCATATACTTTTTCAAAATGAGTCATGCGGGTAGCTATATGGTATGAAGTGTTGTACCACCATTCATCTAGTGGTAACCATTGAGCCCACTGATTTTTCTTTTCCGATGCAAAACACCTAAAATATGTTTCCAAATACTTGCTGACAAATTGAGTTTGACCATTAGTCTGGGGATGATAAGCTATGATGAGATGCAATTGGGTGCCTTATAGCTTGAACAGTTCTTTCCAAAAATTGTTGGTGAAATTTGGGTTGCGATAAAAAACAATAGAATGCAACATGCAATGAAGCTTGAAGACCCAATCCATGAAAATTTGAGCCATAGTGGATGTTGTAAATGGGTGTTGAAGAGAACATAAATGAGCATACTTGTAAAGGCGATCAACTACCACCATGATGACTAATTTACTTCTTGATTTAGGTAAGACTACAATAAATCCATAGAGATATCCTGCCAAATAGCAAATGGAATCAAAAGCAGTTGTAGTGTGATAGGATATTTGACTCTTTATCCCTTATTGTGTTGACACACATCACATTCAACCAAAAAATTATGAACATCCTATTTCATACCATCCCAGAAAAAATAGCGTTTGACCCTATCATAGGTTTTGGTAAACTTGGAGTGCCTAATAGTGGGAGTAGCAAGAAGTTCAGAAAGTATCGTGGATTTAATTTTTGACTGTTTACTTAAATGCAAATGGTCTTTGTATCAGAGATCATCATGGAGCCAAGAGTACACTGGGGAAACTAGAGAATTGAACTACAATTATTGTATCATATGAGAACTTTTGGGATCGTGTAGCCATTTCTGGCGAACAACTTGGAGCCAATCTAGTACAATGAATGAGAGAGAAAAAAGGGACCCTTCATATTCATATTTTCGGGAAAGTGCAACCGCAACCACATTGTCTTTTCCTTTCTTGTAAATGATCTCATAATCATATCCAAAGAGCTTAGTCACCCTTTTTTGTTTCTTTGGGGAGGAAATGTGTTGTTCCAGAAAATACTTGAGGCTTTGGTGATCTGTCTTAATTTGGAAACATTGCCCCAATAGATAAGGGCACAAAAGATCAAAGACATGCAGAATAGCCAACATTTTCTTTTCATAGATTGATTTTCCCAAATTTTGTTTAGAAAGTTGTTTGTTGGTGAAGGCTAAAGGCCAACACACTTGCATAAGGACAGCACCAATTCCTTTCCTTGAAGCACCACATTCCAGGACAAAGGTATTTGTGAAATCAGGAAGGGATAGAACTGGAGTGTTGCACATGGCCATCTTCAAGGTTTGAAAATCCCAAGAAGCTGCTGGAGTCCAGGTGAAAGAATTATTTTTAAGGAGTGCGATAAAAGGGGTCGTAATCTTTCCATAATTCTTAACAAAATAGTGATAATAACCCGTTAAGACCATAAATCCCCAGAATCTTTTGAGAGTCTTTGGGTGAGGCTAGTATTGCATAGCTTTCATATTTTTAGGATCCACCTTGACATCATGCTTTCCAATAAGATGACCCAAGTACTCAAATTTTGAGGCACCAAAATCACATTTAGATTGTTTGAGGAAAAGTTGGTGCTGAGAGAGTAGATGGACAACTTGATCCACATGAGAAATATGGTCTATCTAGGTTTTTATATAGATGAGGATATCATGAAATAAAACTAAGACAAAATGACAGAGAAAAGGACATAAGACATGATTCATGAGGCTTTGGAAAGTGGAGGAAGCATTACACAAGACAAAGGGCATGAACAAAAACTCATAGTGGCCCTGATGAGTTATAAAGGAAGTCTTAGGAATGTCTGACTCTTTCATATAGATGTGGTGGTAGCAAGAACAAAGATCAAGTTTAGTATAGAACTGGGTGCCACTCAATTCATCCAAGAGGTCATCAATGACAAGAATGGGAACTTTGTCTTTATGATGAGTTTGTTGAGGGCGCAGAAGTCAGGACACATGCACCAATAACCTTATTTATTCATGACCATGACCATAGGATAAGAGTAGGGGATCGTACTAGGGAAGATAACACCTGCATTAAGTAGTTATTGAACCATTTTCTCAGTTTCATTTTTTTGGAAAAAGGGGTGACGATAGGGATGGATATTGGGAGGAAGGCTTCCTCGGACAAGGGGAATGGAACGATCATGAACACCACGGGAAGGATGGATTCTATGGGGAGTGGAAAAAACCACTTGATGTTTAGAGAGGATGGATTGGAGGTCCTGTGACACAGAGGGTGTCTCTGTTGCTTGTATGGCATGGAGTTCGGAAATAATGCCCGAATGACCTTTTCTTAGCATCTTTTCCATGTGATGGGAACTAATGATCTCAGGGGACCTGACGGTGATTCCTTGGAACTTATATTGTTGGCCCTCTTGTTCAAATTGCATGGTTAATTCCTTAAAATCCATGAGAATGTGACCCAAATTCATTATACAGTCTACACCCAACACAATGTCACAACTGCTCAGGTTGATAGAAAACATATGATATTTCAGGTGGTAGTCACCCATTTGGAGACACACATTTTCACAACTTCCTCCACATTTCATGGACCCGCCATTGGAGATCATGATTTGAAAATTATTGATTGCACGAATATAGCAATTAGTTTCTTGGGAAATGCAACGATGAATAAAATTATGGGTGCTTCCACTATCAAAAAGAATGATGACCTTCCTATGCTTGATGTAGCCAATTAGTCTGAGGGTTTGTGGAGAAGAGAAGCCAATAAGGGCATTTAGGGAAATGACTAGTTCTACCTTGGGAGGGTCTGAGGGAGGGGTTATTATGTCAGTGGGCTCAGGTGACTCAGAAAAAAGGGGATATTCAACATCCTCTTCTGAAACATTCTCCGAGATGGACATAAAAAGATTTTTTTCCTTACACTTGTGTCCCAGAAAATAATTGTCATCTCAATTATTGTTGTAGGATAAATCAGTAAATCCGGACATAAACTAATCTCCCTAGATCCTTCTGGATCTAGAAAAAAAAAGGATAGGACACGATGCTTTCCCTAAGTTACAATCATTGATCTAAGTGTTAAAGAAGTAATTGATGACTTAGCTTTGATATCAATTCCTTATATCTTTGTTGTTCCCACTTCGCTCTGAAGCCCTTGTGAAACCAGATCTGCAGTGACACAAACCAACCAAAGTGAAAGAAACTATGATAGTTTCAATGAAAACTTAAACATGTGATCAAGGAGTCATGTAATAAAATGAGAATGATTTTATGGGAAATAAACATGCCACTATATTATATTGAATAAAATTAGAAGATACAACCAAAATGCCTTGATGTCGCAAGTTCCCTTTTAGTGGTTCTTCGTTCCAACACACACATATACTTGTTACGAGATTTGCATGAATATGATCTTCAAAATCTTGATGGCTGAATGCAGACCTCAAGCATCAACTAAAATAATATTTTTCACACAATCTCCAGCCTATTCTTCCAACAATCCTTTGCTCAAATTTGCTTAATTGTGCTTAACATTTTCCATGAGAAGCCCATTATTATATAGAATAATATGAAGTGGTTAAAGGGATGAGGATGACCCCACTAGGACCGTAACCATATGGATGCCACTTCACATTCTAGAAGATTCCCCTTCTAGAAACTTCTCGAACCTCTTTCCTCTTTTGGATTTCAAACACTGCCACACCCTACCTATATAACAGCCTGTGGAAATCCCACAGTCTAGCTATGGATTTCCACACCGTACACTATGGGTAGCCTGTGATGTCCTTCCAAAAAGTAGTCTTGCAGAGGAGGAAAGCAGTCACTTTTCTCAGGCAAAAGATGATTTTGAGGCCCTGATTACATGCTTGAAAAGTCATTATTAGAGTGACCAAAATAATGTGTAACAGAATGCCCCCCAAAGTATGAGGTTGGAATCTATAACAACCGAAATACTTTGTAAAATAAATGTGTGTTTCAGGAACAAAGAATGCACCAATAGGGAACCTGGAAACAAACAAGCATTTGCACAATATGATACCATGTCTGAATTAGGAATTCCCATGTTCAGGTTTCAAATGATTGAAATCATAAGTGTAAGACATGGTCAGTAATGATACACTATAGATCCATTTCATCGAAATGTTACATAGCTACAAGGAATACAATATGGATCTCTATATGAGAAAAATTTAGATGCAAACATAGCCACGAGACATACAAAGTGGATCTATGTGTCAATACAAATCATCAATATTCCATCGCAACCTGGACCATGAATAATGAGATCTAAGGTCTTCAATCCTGTCTTCCATAAGTACGAATCTAGCCATGTGATTATAGGTTGTGGAGTCGAACATGGTTAGAAACCACTTGATTAACGATTATTGATGAAAACCGTTAACAAGTGCGAGGGAAATCACCATTGATGTCAATGAATCCCAAGGTACTATAGCGCAATCCAACGAATGTGAATAAATGAGTTGAAGTCGAACATTCAATGGAATCTCTTGATCAGGGAGAAATGATGTGAATCCATTGTCAAGAGCAAAGAATCCTGCCATCAGGGCATGTAGGCTCTAAGGTACTAGGTGATTTCTAAATCTTGTCTCTGGATAATGAGTTGAACTCGATAGGAAGAGACTCGTCATAGGAGGGTCTTGATGTATCCCCCATAAATGAAATGAAATAATTCACATATTTAGGATATATTAAAACATGAATATGATCTAAAAATGACACAAGGAAGGCCGACATGGTAGGAATTGACAACTACAGATGCCCAACTCAAGATAGGGCTTATTCAGACTGCTCTCGAACATATGGATGGAACGATGAAAGTCTTGGAAACATTGACTCAAATACAACCCAAGATATAAACTTGCAAAAAGTCAAACAAGAGACAAATGGATTTTCCAACCCGGATTCAAATGATGAAAAAGGGGGTGTCATGTTCAAGAGAGAATCTTCATTGCCACTAACACGGATACAAAGACACATTTCTTTCCCAAATTTCCCCCCACTATTTCTGGCGAGTACCTCTTTATTTTTACACAAGACTGAGGAGGATAAAATATGCTTATAATGTAAGTTCATCCTTCGGATGAGTCCCTCGAAGTATTTTTAATGAACCCTAAGAAGGAGCGGTTCAGTCCCATGTGGGTCTTTTGATGTTTGTTTAACGAGTCCAAAGATAGAAAACTCGGGTTTTTTTCATGTTTATAGAGTCTTAAAAAAACTTAAAGAGAAACTCTTAGTTCCTTTTTCATAAAATAGTTCAATAGGACCAAAAAAGTGATAAACTATCACCCATTGAACGTTTGATTCAAATACTTTTATTAGCATGAACAAAACAAGGTCGCTCGACAATATTTTCATTTTTATGGAGTGCGAAAATAGATTAAATGATACTCCATGTGTGCTTATTTTTATGTTACCAAGACGAGTACGGAAGGACGACAAAAGTATACTCGATTAGGTTCTCATAAATTTTCAAGCATGAGAACGAATGAAGAGTGAACTCGAGGTTTTACTAAAAAACCCTAAAAGGTATCGATATGCGTAACGAAGAGAAAACAAGTTATGGAACAAACATCCATACTTCGTTAATTAGGACCCTAGTCTTCTTCCTGCAAGAAACAAGACACTCATGAGGCTATTAGACTTGAGGGTTTATAACAAAATGCATTTATATAATATAAAATATTATGAAAAAAGGTAAAAAGTGAAATAAATAAGAATAAGAGCTCATTTTACCATTTCATTTGCATTTGGTTAAGAACTTGTTTAAAAGCCCTATATCGATTTACCCTTGAATTCGGTTATCGATTACGAGGAGAAAAGGCGATCATTTGGTGAACAATATCCATCAAGATGGTAATATATTCATCCTCTTCCTTTTGAATGGATTGAAATTCATTTTTACTGATTACAAAATGTTTTTTGGGTGCATTTTTAGGTCGGTAGGCGTGCGCTGGGGCCGCCGCAGGTGACTAGTATTGGGCCCTACAAAAATCAAGTATTTTTGCAGGTTCCCAATGGCTCACCTATGGAAACCCCACACTTTAATTGAAGCCTGGTTGCAATGACCGAAAATGCAAAAAGAAATGCATGCGTTGGACCAAAAAGAATTAAAAGAATGATGATCAAGGTTGCTAATTGTCTTCTCTAATATCCACGTAGGTGTTTTATTGACAAAATGTTGGAGTGGAGAGAATGAGAGCACAAGGATGATGAATTCATGGATTTGAATGATTCGGGGACTATCAATTCCCTTTGACAATGTGGCTTGTTAAGGTTATTCAAAATCCAGGGCATGAGACCCCAACTGAGATTACTAGAGTACTTGGTCCGCTTGTGGGACGTGGACCAAAAAGTGTTCCATGTGGGTGTCTATATTATTTCCTTGGAAATTGAAGATATTTACTTTTTGATGGGGTTATCCCTTCATGGGGAACATGTGACCTTAACAAGGGGTCGAGGTGGTGGCTTGCTGATGAGCGAGTACATCCATCGATATTGTGAACCTGAGGCCAAGAGGCACAAAGGTATACTGGCCATCAGATGTGTTCGGGATCTGAATATCAGAACTATTTTCTTTACTATTGCATAGATGGAAGGAAGTGCTTCTCCACACATGGCCCTCCAGATTTATTTTCAATACCCCGTTGAATGCACAGAACCTCGAGTGTACAATTGGTGTGACGATGTCCTCCGTAGTATGAAGACACAACTCACTAAAATAAAGAATGGAGACCTAAAGAAGTTTGGGTATGGGTCCATTTTGGTGTCTTTCTTCTTAAAAAGAGTCCCTCATTTGTGGCTACAAGTAGAGTGGGGAATACCAACTCCACGAGACCCAAGAATGAAATGATGGTGTGACCTTATGGCTCGACACATAGTGGGCCCCATTCTCAAGTACAATGATGCATTTTTTGACTGGTTAAGGTCCCAAATTTTGATGATTAATGATTATGTGTATGTCGGCCTGGATTTTCGGGGTGATCCCAACTTGGTTCTCCTTGAGGGATTTCAGTGGGGAAATCTAGGTAAGAAAGACATTTTGTTCTTTATAGTGTTTTTGTGCATTTTTAGGATATAAGATGTTTTTTGTGTTTTCGATCTAAATACTAATCAAAAATTTTTGACCATGCAGATGTAGGGCCACACCGGCCTCCGGGAACATCTCCAATCCAGATAGAAGGAGAGGCAGGTGTAGTAGTAGGGTGGGATGCTGGCAACTATGAGAAAATGGAGCAGAAACTAGAGGGTCTGACAACAGGCATTCCTGACATCTCAATCAAGGAGATCTTGAGGCGTTATCAATGCCATACTGTAGGTGTGTCTGAATCACTTGGTCGGTTACTTCGTAGGGTGGCATGGGTAGTAGTATGTTACCATGAGAAGCATCCATGATACTATTTTGTAGAAGCCATGGGCTTCATATTTTGATATTTTGGCCCTTGGATGGAATTTTTTTTGTAAAATTTTTTATCATTATATATACATGAGGCTTCTACCAACATACTTTGCTTCTATATACAATGTGTAATGTGTGATTGGATTTATAAATGTCTCAAATGTATTTCTAACAAATAATTAGCTAGAGCATCACTTAATGTATTTAGACATCTAGGAATATGTTGATATTCAATATAATTGAAATAATGTTCCAAGAGGTGAATTCGTAGATATACCCGTAACAAAGTAGGACTTTGGATATATATACATTACTTAACTAGAGCACTACTAACTGTGAATCATGTCATACAACGAAGTGACGAATCCCAATTGAAATAGCATCGGTCAATAATTCAATGACTGCGCTATATTTTGTGATATTATTAGTTGCATGACCAAGGAAAACACCTTGTAAACTGATAAGTTCGTTGGTAGGTGCATAGATTGCCCAAGCAACAGAATCTAGGTTCTAAGTGCTATGACTAGCACCATCGGCGAAGCCAATATAGGGTAGTGAAGACACAGACATCTGGAAACCAAGCACAACATGAGGTAAGTTGTTGGGGGTGGAAACCAAATAATGAAAAGCACAAAAAGTAACACACAAGAGTATGGTATAGTAAAAGTATAAGCACTCATGCAAAGACAGTCTAAGCATAGTACTTCTTCAAGTAAAGCCCATTTCTAGGTTCACTCAAGGGAATGCCATCATAATCTACTAACTTGAAAGCTCCCTTCTTTAATAATCTTTTGACGATATATGGACCTCACCACATAGATTCAAATTTTTTGGCTCCTAGTAGATCACGATCTTGTTCATAGAGGAGAACTAGATCTCCCTCAGAGAAAACATGTGGCTTGATTTTCATATTGGGATTTTACACATTTCTTCTGGGTTGCAATAACTAGGTTGGCATCACGATGGGTCTCATCTAATTGCATAATATACAATAGACGTTCTTCTTCGATAGAGGTGTTTGGGAGAAGTTTGAAGGCTAGCTTCAAATATGGTATTTTACATTCAATCGGGAGAATGAATTCAATGCCATAGACTAGTTGAAAAGGGGTAAATCCCATAGAAGACTTCATAGATGTCCGAGAGGCCCATAATGTTGAAAATAACATTGTGTGCCAACTGGTCTTATGGATTCCTATTATCCGATGAAGCATGGTGATAAGGATTTTATTTATGGAGTGGCCAATTTTGTTGTAGGATAAATTTGTAAATGCGGACATAAACTAATCTCCCTAGATCAACCTAGATATAGAATAAAACAGGACATGACATGACAGTTTCCCTAAGTTACAATCATCAATATAAGTGTCAAAGAAGGAATTGATGACTTACCTTTGAGATAGATTCCTTATATCTTTGTTGTTCCCTCTTTGCTTCAGTGCCCTTGTGAAACCATATCTGCAGTGACAAAAACCAACCAAAGTGAAATAAACTATGATAGATTCAATGAAAACTTAAACATGTGATCAAGGAGTCATGTAATAAAATGAGAATGATTTTATTGGAAAGAAACATGCCACTGTAATATATTGAATAAAAGTAGAATATACAACCGAAATTCCTTGATGTCGCAAGTTCCCTTTTAGTGGTTCTTCATTCCAACACACACATGTACTTGTTCTGAGATTTGCATGAAGATGATCTTAAAAATATTGATGGGTGAATGCAGACCTCAAGCATCAACAGAAATAATATTCTTCACACAATCTCTAGCCTATTATTCCAGCAATCCTTTGCTAAACTTTTCTTAACTGTGCTTAACCTTTTCCATGAGAATCCCATTACTATATAGGATAAGATGAAGTGGTTAAAGGGATCAGCATTATCCCACCATATCAGATAATTCAGTAGGATTGTAACCATACAAACGCCACCTCACATTCTAGAAGATTCCCCTTCTAGAAACTTCTCAAAACTCTTTCCTCTTTTGGCTTTCAAATGCTACCGCACCCTGCCTATATAGAAGCCTGTGGAAATCATGGATTTTTGCACTGTACACTATGGGTAGCCTGTGACGTCCTTCCAAAAAGTAGTCTTGCAGAGGAGGAAAGCAATCACTTTTCTCAGGCAAAAGATGATTTTGAGGGCTTGATTATATGATTGTAAAGCCATCATAAGAGTGACCAAAATAATGTGTAACAATTATAGCAAAGGCCTTTGAGTCAACATTCAACGATTTCATCCCTGGTCAAATTTTGGATCTTTAGTGGAGTAGAAGGAGTGGGATTTACTAGTTTAGTTCAAGGAATAAAGGAGGGTTTCATTTTTTAGAAGAGACAACCTGTTTTGCTTCCTTATCTCATTTAGTAGCCTCCACCCAACTCTGAGGCCGATCCATGAGGACATGGGCACGAATCGTATCCTTTAGGCCACTAATAAAACATTCTTAGAAAAAAGCATCATACATGCCCTTTATAGGAAAAGCCACTCGCTCAAAAGAAGCTTTAAAGTCTTCCACTATGCCAGATTGTTTCAACTTCGTCAAATGGCCTAAATGTTTGGTGTCAATGTCAAAGCGTTCATAAAGCTCTACCACAAAGTGTGTCCAAGCAAGATACCTTTGACGAGAAGTTTTTCTCCATTACCACCATTTCCAATATTCTTGATCTAGATGGAGAACACCATACCACAGTTTGGCCAAGTCATTTGTAGTGTCGTACAAAGAGAAATAATGTTCCATTTGAGTTACCCAACCAGTGGGATCTGAGCCATAAAATTTGGTCACATCCACAAGTGGAAGGCATAGGTCACACTGAAAGTGATGGGGATGAAAATTATGGGAATGAGAGGAAGTTTCAACTTTGGTATGGAAAGGTGGGTCAGATAAAGGGGGATTTGCAGGGATATTAATCTTGGTTTAGATCATGGAAGTGACAGATTCAAGATGGGTAGTAATGTCTTGTTTGAGGTCTTATTTGAGTTCCTCGATTGAGGTCGCGATGGAGGAATTCATGTTTTTATTGATGGTGGAAATATTGGCACTGAGTTGTCTAACTTCTTGTTGGGTCTCTGTGAAATTAGATTGCAAGGTATTGAAGAGAGCTTTCAAGTCTTGTCTATAGGTGTGGGCCATCATGACAAGGGAATAAAAAAGAGGCAAGTGGGGTGAAAATTTTTGCTGAAAAATGATAGGTATGAATGTGATAAGGGTGAAGAGATAAATCTAATGGAATAGGTCTCAAATAATGGTGCAACAAAATACATACTTTTTTTTTCAAACCTGTGGAGCTATAATCCGCTCTGAAGAATACTACAATGATGAAATGACTAGATTCTTAATCAGGAAGAAATGTGTAGTGATTTGGAAATTCAAATGTAAGAGACACCGTTGCATGGTAATAGATATTGTCTATTTTGTTTTTTGTTTCTGTCCCCAAGGGTTAGGTATTCAAGGGTTATACAGACAAGGGTTTTCCCTATGCTATATATCTCTGATATACATGCGGGTTCCAACAGTAGTACTCAGCCTAATATCTCAGGGCACCAACTAAGGAGGCTAGACCATGCCCTTAGCTGTACTACCCGACTACCCAGGTACTAGAGAGTATCTTCCCGAGTGTTTTTCTCGGTGGCAGTATAACAATCAGGTGACCAATAGAGGGCTTGAGGAAATCTAGGCCGATCTATATACAGGTGTTGTCTAATGCGCTACCACTCGAAGTGGTACGAACAAGGGTTACAAGGGTGGCCAACATATGTGTGTTTAAGTACCACTTGTATTTCTTGCATGTATGAATCCCCGACCATGGGTTTATGCGTGTAACGATAGATCTCTGTAGATTAAAGACGTTGAAATACGTCTCTACCCTGAAAAAAATTAACCCATAATTTTCTGTCGAGGAAAGTGCTTTCATACCACTTGTAATATTCCAGATGTAAAAAGCATGTAGAACAGAAATAAAATGCTAGAAATGCAGATAAGAAAGAATATAACCAGAACAAAACCAAAATAATACCAAAATGATACCAGAATAACACCAGAAAGAGAAATTAGATTACTGAGAGAAATGTTCACTTGCCTCTTCGAGGGGGAAACCTCCAACAGAGAAGAGCTCTATTACAATAATATCCAAGACAATAATTCTCATACCCTCGACTCCTATTTATACTAAATATGTCTATCAAAAGAACCATCTAGAGGAAGATCCTTCTAGAAGTGAAATCTTCTATTAGGTATTCTTACATTTGACTTATTCTTCCTTATTGCTAGACATTATTAATATTGACCTTTATTACATCGGAATATATTATTCTACCTACGTGAGGGGTTAGGTCCCTAACATATGCACTTGAGATCCTATAATGATTGCATCATTTGTTTTTGAGTTCGCAAATCACTTTGTTCACAATAATTCTTTGTTCATCTAGGTGATTCCAATATTCATGCATCAATGCTATGGTTCTGTTCTACTTCATACACTATTAATTCTCTCTCTTGCACATCCTTTTTCTCTCTCCCTCTATCTTTCTACTCATTTTCTATGTTTTTCCATCTTTTATCTCTTCTTCCTCCCTATCCTTAGGATCCCCAATGACTTCTATCATAATAAAACCTATTATTTTAGGATCCCAAATCGAAGGGGAAATTATTGTGTATCCTTCTTCCTAGGGTCTTAGTCGACCTTTCACTCCTCCAATTATTGAATTAATCAACAATTATAACTTCTCAACTACTCGATCCTGGTCTCCATAAACAGGCTCTGTGGTTCCATGTAGGGTACGTATGTTGGGAAGGTATTGTATTCAATTCATGTAGGTGCATGATGGATTATGAGAAATATTCCGATTTTCCTCATTAAAACTTCCCAGTTCCACCTCACCAGTCCCACTCATGGTATCATGGATTGTACTCAAGGATTACTTCTGAGTCAACTATCTAGTGCATGTTCATTAATTGTAAACATAATTACATTCTTAATAAATCAAAATACATGAATTCTTAGCATAATTATAGTCATGGGGGAAAATGAGGTGTTACATTCTCATCCTTCTTAAAGAAACATTGTCCTCGGTGTTTAAAACACCATACATGCAGAATTATACATGAAAAAAATGGGTATGCCATTCTCATGGCATCTTCCAGTTCCTAAGTAGCCTTATCTGATCCAAAGTGTTTCCATTGCACCTTGACCTGCATGATGGCTCAGTTCTGAATAAATGTTTCTCTCCTATCCGAGATGGGTTGATGTTAAGATGGAATTATCCCTTTGGTTCCACCTATATCACAATCCAATCAATAACATTATTAGAAACATGAAAGTACTTCTTTAGTAAATATACGTGGAATACATCGTGATCTCTAATAGTAGGAGACATGGAAAGTCTATATGCTACTAGTCCCACTCTTTCCATAATTTCAAATGGTCAACAATAGTGCAGTGCTAAATTAGCACAAGTTCCCATACTTAGGAATCTCTTTTTGGGTTTTACCCTGAGATACACATGATATCCCACCTTAAACTATTTATGATTTATCTTGCTATCTACATAGATTTTATGCCTATCTTGGGATAATTTCAAATTCTTCCTTACTTTGATCATTGCATATTCCATTTCCTTTAGAAATTCTGGTCCAAGCATGATCTTGTCCACTAGAATGTCCTAACTAATTGGAACTCTACATTTCCTACCATATAGATCCTCAAATGACCTCATATTTAATGATTCATGATAACCATTGTTATAGGAAAACTCTAATAGGGACGTAGATATTCTTCCCATTGTTTGGGTGGATGCATGATATGAATCCTTAACATGTCTTCCAACACTTTGTTCACTCTTTTTACCTGACCATCTATTTGAATATGGTAGGCCGTGTCAAATGCTATATGCATTCCTAAGTCTGTAAAGAAGATTTTCCATAAATTCAAAGTGAAATTTGCATCTCTATTTGAAATTATGGTGTCGGGAAAGCCATGCAATGTTAAAATATCTTTCATAAAAATATCAGTAACATCTATAATATTAAAAGTGGATTTCATGGGAATAAAGTGAGCTTCCTTTCTCAAGTTATTCACCACTACCATGATTTCATCATGTTTCCTAACCATCTTTGGAAAACCAGTAATAAAATACATGGATTTTGTCTCCCAATTCCATTACATAATTTGCAATGGTTGCAAGAGTTCTGTAGGGTGCTTGTGTTCAATTTTGATATACTGTCACTCCAAACAATTGGAAATATACTTCACAATGTCTTGCTCATTCTTGGCTAGTAATACAACTTCCTTACTAATGTTATCAATTTATGATAACCAGGATGACCCACAGAAGGTATCTTATGATATTAATCCATAATGAGATTTTTTAGCTCTATTGAATCAAACAAAGACACCCTATTGTTATACACCAATAACTCATCAACTGAAAGATATCCCTCATACGTTTTCTCTCTGGATTCTTGCTGCAAAGCCTCTCTTACCATATTGAAAAAATTATCTTCTTGCAAGAGGATTTTAATTATCTTCTCTATTTTATACTCTCCTACACTTGCTACTACTAAGTGTATCATATTCACACTATGACTAAGTGTATATTCCACTCTATTTTCTTTCCCTTTTATATGTTTGATATCAAAATCAAACTCACTAATCAACTCCTTCAATATGGTATGTCTAGAGTTCAACCATGGTTGATCAAATAAGTACTTTAGACCATAATGATCTATCATCACGACAAATCTTCTTCTAAGTAGGTAATGTCTCCACATGTTTAGCATGTACACAATCACTACAAGTTCAAAATCATTGGTGGCATATCACACTCATGCTCATTCAGTTTCCTTGACTCATAAAAAATCACTTGTCCTTCTTGCATAAAAAATCCACCTAGTCTTTGTTATGTACCTGAATAGATATGAAAATATACTTCGAAAATAACCAAAAATAAACCAAACCATTCACCAATAATGAAAACAAGAATGTAGAGAAAACACTTGATGTAGGGTAACACCATATATTAATCCTTAAGGAAGGATAACACTCCTCATGAAATGCTTGGTACATTCACAATATTCTTCACTATACTCCAATATATTGCTTTCACTTCTATATATAGCATTATCTATCTTCTAGAAACATTCTAGAGAAGGAATATTCTATAAATCCTATTTATTATATCTAACTACCATGGTGGATTTTATTTAATAATATAGTGGACCTAGTCCACCTTACATTGAATGGCCTCCACTAATAATATATAACCACATTCCCATTAGGTACCTCCCTAGGTACCCCATATTACCTCCCTAGGTATACTACATAGGTACCCTATATTACCTCCCTAGGTATACTAAAATCCTTCTTTGCAAGCATCAATGAAAACCAAGAAATATTTCTTAGGGTTTGTGATCTTCAAAATAGGGGCTTCAGTCAAAAGATGCTTCAACTGCTAAAATATGGCTTCACACTCTGTTGAACACATGAATATATTTTTTTTCCTATGTAATGAAGTAATGGGATGAACAATCTTGGAGAATCTCTTAATAGAAATTCTATAATATCCATCTAATCCCATAAATGATCTTACCTCAATTACATTCTGAGGGGAAACCCAATCCATGATTTCCCTAATATTCTTAGGATCTACTGCCATGCCTTATGTCTAGATTGTGTGGCCCAAATACTTGATCTCCTTATGAAAAAAGTCATACTTGATGAACTTGGAATATAGTTGGTGATCTTTCAACACCTAAAAAACCAATCCTATATGATCTACATCCTCTTCCTTAGTATTAGAATATACTAGAATTAGAATATACTACAATATCTTCAACAAACACTAGGACAAACTTGTCCAGATATTTGTTGAGAACACTATTCATTAAGCACATGAAGGTAGCTAGTGCATTAGTAAGCCCAAATGACACTACCAAAACCTCATAGTGTTCATACCTTGTTCTAAAATATGCATTTTGGATTTCCTCATCTTTAATCCTAACTTGTTGATATCTAGATCTCAAGACAACATTAGAAAATACTTTAGGTCCTCTGAGCCAATAAACAAGATCATTTATCTCAGGAAATGGATAATGTTTCTTGATGGCCATCTAATTTAATTCTTAGTAACGGATCACAAATGAAATGTTCCATCCTTATTCTTCATGAATAGTGTTGTTGCTCCCCATGGGGATACACTCAGCTTGATACCCTCTTTTTCCACCATCTCCTTTAGTTTCAATTTTAACTCCACTGGCTCAGGCATACTCATTCTATAGGGTAATCGTGATGCTAGTACTGCTCCGAGAACAAGATCTATTGAAAAATCAAGATCTCTCTTAAGAGGAAGTCCAAGTATTTACTATGTGAATACATATTTAAATTCCCACAACACTGGGTGATCCCCGACCTTCAGATCCTTACTTTCTACTACATTGAGCACTTGTATTACATACACGGGACACCCATTTATATTGAATTTATTAAGCTACAGTTTTGATATCTACCTAATTGAGATTGGATTTTGAATGCCTTGCAACATCATTGTGTTTCCTTCTTTGTCTTCACACTCTAAGGTATTTTGTAACAATTCAATTTTTCCTGATGGAAAACTAACTAGTCCATGCCTTGTTAGAATATAGAAGATGGTGTGCTCGTTTTACCATTGACAATACCTTCATCACCCAACCATAGGCTCAAGCCTCCCTCTGAGCACCTTAACCTTGACTGAGAATTTCTCCAGAAGCAAAACCTGGGATAGCTAGTCAAACAAAGAGTAGCGCATCAATTCCCAAGGATAGCACATTACAAAAAGTTGATCAGATGTTCCAAACCCTAGCTAAGAGATATCCAAGCCAATACTGGAACTAGCTATTTCTCCAGCTACACCTGCAACCCTCCTCCAAACCTGCACACCAGACTGCAACTGCAGTGTGCACCAACTGGGAAAATGCAATTCTGAGATGCTGTCAAATGAGAACTAGTGCCCTGTATTTGTAGTAATCCTGCTAGTTTGTTGGGGCCGACTTCTCCTTCTGGGTATGTGTCTATTCAGTATATTATTATTAATTCTGGCCGACTTCTTCTCTTGGAGGCTAATAGCCTAATATAAATTATCTTCTTTAGCCGACAAGGATTCTAGGGTTATTAGCCAACTCATTAGGGTTTCTCTTGCTTCCTAGAGTCTTCTATTCTCATTAGGTTCACACGTGGGGGTAAATACCTCCCGTAGCTACCATAATATTAACACTCCCTCCTAGCTAGAGAGGTATTAATAGGTAATGGACTTGAGCACAAAACACACCATTTACCCGGTAGCATCAATATAATCATCTAGACTATTTCATGACTAGATCATGAGCATCACCTTCACCATCAGATGCATCATCTCCCGAAACCATATTTCATTTGAGTAGTTAGATATGATGCTGGATAAGTCACTCTCACCATAGAGTGATACAGGAGGAGTAAAATCTTTGAACTGTTTTCTGTCTGGAAAATCTCAGTTCATCATTCATATGAATGATCATTGTCTCCAATAAATTGTTGATAGTCTTCAAGGCAATTAGAATAAGGATAGAACACACCTATGTCTATTCATAGTAGTACATAACTACAATCCAATGGTTAACTACCACATCAAGTAACACACAAGTACTTGATCAACAACGTATGGTTGCGAACAATGAAACATATTCACCACAGTAGTCCTCATTTACTGTCATATAGTCTTCATAACAAACATATGAGAGCATCCTTCATAGAAACAATGTTATGATAAAAATTGTATCATCTGGGCCAATCTTTCACTCACGTCTGTGAGATCTAAAAGAATGTCTGCCACCATAGTAGTATTCATCTACATAGAAACAATGTTATAATAAAAACTGAATCAACTGGGCCAATCTTTCACTCACGTCTGTGAGATCTGAAAGAGTGTCTGCCCTCAGTATAGAATATCAACAATAATCATCTGGGCCAATCTTTTACTCACGTCTGTGAGATCTTGAAAGAATGTCTGCCCTCAATATAGAACATCAATAATAATCATCTGGGCCAATATTTCACTCACATCTGTGAGCTCTGAAAGAATGTCTGCCCTCAGTATAAAATATCAATAATGGGATATCTACCCCATTCTTCTCAACCAAGGAAGAAGGATTATTTTTGATTTCTGAACCTGGACCATTTCCCACTCTGGGCCATTCTTTCGAAACTAAACAAAGTGTAACCTGGAGAGAATGATTTTGCCCTCAAGAAATGTATGGACCATTCCTTACCCTGGGCCATTCCTCCGACACTAAACAAAGTGTAACTTGGAGGGAATGAGTATGCCTTAAGGAATGGCTGTGCTGGATTATTCCCCACCCTGGGCCATTCTTCCAACACTAAACAAAGTGTAACCTGGAGAGAATGAGTCTTCCCTCGAGGAATAACTATCCCTGATCGTTGAGCCTGGTCTACTCCCCACCCTGGGCCATTCCTCCGACACTAAACAAAGTGTAACATAGAGAGAATGAGTCTGCCCTCGATGAATAACTGTCCGGACCATTCCCCACCCTGGGCCATTCCTCCAACACTAAAGTTTACCCTGGAGAGAATGTATAAGAATCGAGGAATGTCTTTCCTGCATCAACCTCTAAAACGAATGATTCTTTGAAACTTCTCACAACTGTGAACTTCGAAAGAATGACTACCCGACGAGGCAGACCATTCTAATTGACCACTACTCAGAGTGACTGCCAAGAAGAATGACTTTCCTAGACCACTCCCCATAATGGAAAGTCATTGTCTATGATACATTATCAATCAGTCTACGTCCCATGTTAACTACAATGGGAAGTCATTGTCCATCAGAAATCTCAATCCACTTTTCGAACATGAAAGCATCTGTCCAATCTGGACTATTTTTCAATTACAAAAATAAATAATATTTTCAATGCTCCCTCCTAACTGGAGAGTTGTTTCATTTATAAAAATAAATGTTTGCATACCTTCTTCTAGTTTGGAGAGTCTTCCCTTCCATCTAAGAGAGTTATTTCCGCGAGCTCTAGCTTGAGTATGCAAGTTCTTTCATATTGAGTATAGGCTTTACCAAAATGTATGTTTATCTACTCATCTGCAGAGATATGTATTGGAGAATTACTTTCTCCTTTCTGGACTTCATCATGGATAATGTAATGCTTTTACTATATTCTGGAATACTGTGAAGGCTTCATGTAGATATGAACAATAGAGTATATCATAGTTGGAGAACTGGAACATATCCATGTGGTACTTTTTCTGTCATCACGAAATTTGATCTTCTGAGTAGTCATCTTGATGTTATAGGAAGTCTTCACCACGCTTCTGCTGTGCACTGGAGGTTCTCCGCCAAGTTGTCTTCTTCTTATCTGCATACAAGAGTATCCTTTTGGTATGCCTCAAAGTTTTGAGATTTCTCTTCATATGCTCTTTATTTAATTTCTTTGGAGAACATTCTTTGCATTCATCTGATGTAGAATTCTGACTCGTGGATGTTGTGGATAATATAATGACTTATATAGAGATAAGTCTGGTGTAGTGGAACAAGAAATCATCATAGTATTCTCCCATCATCTGAGAGAACCTCTAGTTTTGGATCTAGTAATGCTTTCATTCATAAGTCTTCCGTACACTGTTCTTCATTACGACTTTCAGTTCTTTTGCTTGACTGCTTTTAGTGAGTTCATATTAGGCTGGTAATCTTGTGATTCTTGATACAATGATTGGTTGTTCTGATTCTTCTTTCTTGGAATCTTCATGTTCTTCTTCATGTTTATTTTTTAATTTTGGGTCCATGGAGTTTCTTATAGATTCCATGCCTTAGAGATTCCACTTCTTACCTTCATCTTTGATTCACGGATCTGGATGGACAAACAGGAATACTTTAAGGTTTCTCTTTGAAGAGGTCTTCTTCTACGGTTGAGCTGAACATGTGCTATCTTTGATCACTGTTACCATGGATATATATACCTTTCATCATCTTCAATGGATCATAGGATTAGCTCCCTCCTAGTCCTTGCTTCATGTAAGAGTGCATATAATCGTCTCCCTCCATATGATAGAGTCCATACTTCCATCTGCATCCTTATTGTCTTCTGCAATATATAATTGGCTTTCTTTGTCTAACAGAGTCCATGCTTCCATCTTAGTTGTCGTCATAAGTCTTTCTCCAATTCCTGTTGATGTCTGACTTCTAAGTCTCTTCATGATTGATTCGTCTTATCTTGTAGTAGCTTCCACATGATTTGTATTTCATCCTTGTCCTATTGTTCTTTCATAGGTATAGTCCTTCTTGGAACACATCATCTTCCAAGAGATAGATATACAAGATATGTACAGAGACAATGCAAGAAAGATATGTACAAGAAAATAAGAAGAGTGTTGTTACCTTTTAGTAGAAGAAGTATTTTCCATCCTGCTTAGTCTTCTTAGTAGGTTCCTCTTCTTCAGAAATCAATGCTTCATGTTTCTTCTTCCTTTTATTTAAATCAGGACACTGATTTCTGTAGTGACCGTACTTTTGACAGTTGAAGCATTGTATTTATGAAATGTCTTTCTCTTGATTTGGCTTCCTCCTTGAACCAAACTTCCTTTTGTTCCTGAATTTCTTGAAACTTGTTGTGAGGGCTTGATCATCATACTTCTTTTGAGGTTTCTCTTTTGCATTGATCCTTGATTCTTCTTGAGCACATCAAGTCCAAAGTTCTTCAAATGTCGGGTACTCCTTCCTTGTGTTCATACTTGCAACAAATGCATCCCATGTCTTGGGAAGACCATTGAGTACTATGTTCACCAATTCCTTTTTTGAAGTGATATCTTCAATAGATTCTAGTTGATCTCTTAGCTGGGAGATCCTTACAAAGTATGATGTTATGTTGTCATAATCATTCATCTTCATGTCACAGAGCTCATTTTTCAGACTGATAACTTGTCCAATGTTTCTAACTGAGAAGAGATTTGTTAGGGCATCATACATCTTCTTCAATGAGTCAAGATGGGAGATGTAGGGTATCAAGTGGTATCTTATGGAATCCACTATGATACTCATGGCATTGATGTCAATGTCTTTGAACTTCTCCATAGCTGCAATGTTTTGCGGTTCCTTCTCTTCTCCTTCTTTAAACTCTGGCTTCACGATCTTTCCTTTCACAATATCCAACACTTTATTCTTAGCAAGGATGAGGTCAATCCTTGTCTTCCATGATCTGAAGTTAGAGGCTTCATCTATCTTTTTCTCAGACTTCATAGAGTTCATCATGGCTTGCTTGACTTGGTCAAACCCTAGATTTGACCAGAAATCCAAACTTCACGTCTTGGCCTTCTAAGAGTACCAGGAGATGCATTGGGCTATGGCGCACTGATATATCTAGAGATTAGGTCAATCTCGTCACTTAAGGTGCCTCGATAAGAGGTTTAGGATTTTTTCAACTGCTTCTACTGGTAACCCTAGCTGCAGTGCTTTTGGAAGTTGCTCCTACTAGTAACCCTGGCAGCAGTTCCTCAACGAGCTCAATATCTAGCGGCTAGGTTTCCTGCCAACGTTTTAGGCTGACTAAAGGGGTGTGGGCCCATAACCTGTTAGAATATAGAAGATGGTGTGCTCATTTCACCATTGACGATACCTTCGTCACCCAACCATAGGCCGAAGCCTCCCTCCGAGCACCTTAACCTTGACTGAGAATTCCTTAGGAAGAAAACCCTAGGCTAGATAACCAAACAAAGAGTAGCGCATCAATCCCCAATGATAGCGTATCAAAAAAAGATCATTAGATGTTCCAAACCCTAGCTGAGAGATATCCAACCCAATACTGGAACTAGCTGCTGCTGCAGCTGCACCTGCAACCCTCCTCCAAACCTACGCACCAAACTGCAACTGTAGTGCACACCAACTGGGAAACTGCAATTCTGAGATGCTATCAAATGAGAACTGGAGCCGTGTATTTATAGTAATCCTGCTAGTTTGTTGGGGCCAACTTCTCCTTTTGGGTATGTGTCTGTTCAATATATTATTATTAATTTTGGCCGGCTTCTTCTCTTGGAGGCTAATAGCCTAATATAAATTATCTTCTTGAGCCGACAAGGCTTCTAGGGATATTATCCAACTCATTAGGGTTTCTCTTGCTTCCCGGAGTCTTCTATTCTCGTCAAGTTCACACATGGGGGTAAATACCTCCCACAGCTACCATAATATTAACATTCCTAACGTCACATCATATGATCCTAGGGGTAGGATATTCAAGGCATATTGAGTATGTAGTCTACTCATTTAAAATGGACAAGCCTATATCACCTCTCCCACTTTTCTCTTAGTCCCTCTAGCTAACTGAACCAACCATGCCTTTTCATGTTTCTTTCTCTATAAAACATATGATTCAACAATTTGAGGTTAGACATAACTAATATTAGAACTTGGTTCAATCAAAATAGAAATAGGTTTCTTGGAAATTATACCTTCAAGCTCCACCATAGAGGCTTGGTGGTATTCTTGTTAATTCTCAATAACTATGTATATTTTTGGCACAATCCTGGCCACATCATTGACCATAGTAGCCTCCTGAACATGATACAATCTTTTTATGTCATGCTATCTATGAGAGACATCTCTCAATAGATGTGACTCTCCACAATCCCAACATTGTAGAGGCCCTTTTCTTTGGCTCCTCTACTCTTTCTCTTACATGTCCTTGTTGGCGTTTTTTTCCACACTTGCACCCATCCTTATTAATGATGGGAGTTTAGACCCAAGGTTCATTCGGAGTTGACCAACAAAAGCCATAGAGCATCGACATATCAATCCTTGGCTAAGGCCAAGGAAGGTCTCACCTAATATCCATAGAGGATCACAAATACCATAAGATCTTGTGTCAAGGATGAAGAACTAAACAAACCAAGATCTATTTGGGACGACATTCACACATTGCATATCCAATGGATTACCATTATTAATAGGTAAAAAAATACACATATATCCAAATAACACATGATAGATGCACAATAGATCAGAACTACCACAACTTTATTATTCCTTTCATTCCATTCAACACAAACATACAATTTTCAAACTAGATTTGAGAGAAAGAGAGTCACACATCTCTTATGATATAATTCCCTAGAAATGCAACATATTGTGTAATGCACATCCTTTTAATATTCCAGACATATGAAAGAATCAAATTTATATTCAAAAGAATTACAATATTAAAAAAGGCTAAGAGTGAGCTTGATTCTAAGAAATCAATGGATATCATCTAGCCATCTAAGTCTATCTTTGATGTTGTTGCTTCCTTTTATAGATTTCTTTGCTCATGATCTCTACCTCTTTATGATTTTCTCCACTACCTTGACTGACAAACTACCTTGCATGCTTCTGGAACCTACCTGCAGTCCACGTACCCTCCAGGAATCAAGAAAATATTAACTACCTCACTAGATCATGTTTTTTCATCTCAACGATCCCTTGTGTTGCTGGTCATAATCATTTGAAAATATTTCCTGATGATTCCTTTCTTGATTCCAGTGTGCAGTGTCTTGATTTCTGGTGTTCGTCAAAACACGATTTCATATATTTGACTTGGCGTGCAATATCACAAATTGATATGTTGCACACTCCTTACTCTTATCTATGCATTTAGTTTAAGTGCCTGTAAAACTCAGAATGTGCACATGTGAAATGAACCCAAAACTTTGGGTGCTAATAGGCCCTCACTACAATTACTCGACTCATCCTCAAGCCAACATCTTCATGGAATGACTGCTTGAATGTATGATACAACACTTTTTATTTCCTACATGAACTCCTTAAATTGGTGATTAGGTTCATTAAAGTATCAGTGGAACTCGTTCATAATATAACAACTACCTCGGCTTCCATGGTTGTGACTTGAGAGGATATCGAGTATGTGTTGTTGAGTTTCTCAATGAGAGCGTCAAAAGAAACCTACACATCAGATAACTACGTAAATAAGGTCAAGGCCTCATCGGACACAACAATGATCATGTCAAACATATTATGTTGTTCATCCCAATCTACAATGATTTTATTTATCTACGTTGTGATGAATAGCATCATAATGGCATGATCCCTAGGAGGAAAATAAGCTAGATATTGATTTTATTATGCGACGTCTACTTTTTCCACACGAACTTGATCTATGAGTGTACATAATTTCGATTAAGTCTGGAGATGGGTCAAGAGGGAGAAGCCATAGTCAACAAGTTTAGAAAATGCTTCCATTCTGTACATACTTTCGACTAAGTTTGGAGATGCGTCAAGAGGGAGAATCCATAGTTGACAAGTTTGTAAAATGCTTCCATCCATCGTTGGTTATTGTGCAGAGTAGCTTGTGCCGACTCAATTAGTTGTTGGAGCGATGTGGTGGCTAGATTGATGTTTTGGATTAGCTGACAAAGGGCGACAATATGTGATTCTATATGTTCTAACTGAGATTTTTTGTTTGAGAGATTAAAGATCATAGGGATTTCACACCCTTGTGTCGAAATCATGGGAATTTGTGCATATAAGCCATCGACGGTGCTAAGAAGGCCAATAAATGTTATATTGAGATCAATGTGATGCACCTGGGTAGCCGTGTGTGTTGCACTTTTTGTTTCATACCTCCTATGTAATGCTTGATGATCCTGAATTTCGTTTTGATATTTCTCACATGTGTAGCTATGCACGATTATGTTTATATGATTCTAGAGTTGTAACTATGCATGAGCATGGACCAATCAGTCATTGCACTCAATTAACTAAGAGAGAAGGGTGGTAGCAAAGTCTTGTATCATGGTATTGGAATCGGTGCCAATGGGATAGCACCCCAATTGATATCGAATATAAGTAATGTCATGTGGGTACACTCTAAGGACCTAAGTAGAGGTATTGGAATCAATTCTGGAAGCTGACGACTGCTGAGTAGTGTCTGGGATTGGTGTTGCATCCCTAATTTGTTGTTAAGAACCAAACATCAATATAGCATGGAAAAACCTCAGAAAAAGTACTCAACGCCTTGAAACATAGATAATTTCAGATAATAAGCCTCTTCGAGGGGGCAACCTCCTTTTACCCCACTTAAAT
>JZKD02S2245020.1:134960-163763 GCA_000966675.3 Picea glauca | reverse complement strand
ACATTACTAATCTAAATTACAACTAATGGCCTAAAGCCGACATAAATAAAATAGCATTACTAATCTAATATGCCCCAATTAAGGGGTAATGAGCCAATATTAGGGATTAACATTTGTCGATAGAGATAGTCGACATTGCGCATACCATTTGAATGAACTTATTTGGAATGAACCGTATTATGTGGATGTGATGGTACTACAAATGGGTGGGTTGGTCCATGGGAAATTTTCCCTGATCAGGGTAGATTGTGCATTTGGTTGTGTGGGATTGGGATCCCGAGAGTTCTTATCATTTTTACTAGTATTGGAACCCTTGCACAGGTGGACCACATGATGCGCTTGGCGTCATGCAACTTCATCCTTGTTACGATCCTGATCGCGCTTAGTGCATATCTCTAGAGTAAAATTGTCCTCAATGGAATGTGGTTGGACATGAGCGGGTTATTCAACCATGTCATTTTGGATGTCTTCTTCCCGAATGAAGAATGGTATGAGTGCCATTGTTGCACCTTTATCATTAGGGAATATATGAAAACATTATGGAAATTACATTACAATAAAAGGTAACCATCATACATGTCCATGAGGGTGCATGGTATGTGCTCTTGTGAAGTGGTTTCCTAGATCAGTTGTTGGTGCCAACTCTGAAATATATCATTGATGGACTGTTAGGAACAAGGTTATTTTATCTCATGCAGTCACAATAATAAAGGAGATTCAAAGGTACACCTACTTCCAATAGGTCGTTCAAATCCTCTCATGGGGGGGGGGGGGGGGGGGTGGTGTCACCAAAGAACCATATTGAGTATCAGTAAAATCCAACTGTAATGAAAGTTTTTCCCAAAGTTTTGGGTGTTTAAGAAATCATCAATGAATTTATTCAGTAGATACTCAGCCCAATCCATTGGCTATGCACCATTCCGTTGTGACAACTACCCCAAATGGGCACTCCTCCTTTGGACAAGTGTGTAATATTTTGCAGGTTATCAACTGTGTAGCAAAGAAAACTGACCGTGTGTTTATTTTTGAAATCCTTACCCCACACCAACCATGGATGGTACTATATGTGTCGTAGATCTCATGTTGTGTAGCATCTTTAGCGACTAAGGATTTTTTTGGCCTATCGACATGCATGGGTAGGATGATAACATGACTGATTTCTACTTCATTGAATGAATACTTCCCCTCTATCCACAAGTATCCACCATGTAGGAGGGTAAGTAAAAGGAGGATGCATGATCACACTATTCGCAAAAGGAGGGTAATCGATCAGAGGGAGAATGTCATCTTGTCGAATGGGTTGGGACCATTCATGGGTGAGTACTAACAACTTTTTGTTTGCACTTAAAATGGTGCAAGAATAACGGTGGAAGGCCAAGCTCGAGAACTATTCGAGGTCACGAACATCATAATAAATGAATTGGACATCTTGTACTCCTCTCATCCGAGAACCTTTTAAATGCACATGTCAACTCTTCTATATGTTAGTCTACAACAACCTTAGATCTATTACGTCCATGCAATCTTATTTATGAATCCATGGGAAAAATGTTGGTATGGTTCTACAAAATTTATGGCTAGGTAAAGAGGCTAAAATTTTCATTCACAGTTACTACTTATATGCCTTTTTGACTAATATTAGGGGCCATTTTATAAATGGAGGAAATTATATATTGAGATGGCCAAAATTAATTATGATAATGGAAAGTTACCCAATGGGTATTGCGAGAATAGGAGGTGTGCTAGGAGTAACTATATCTGTCTTTTAGCTCATACAAATGTACCACATCCTAGCAGTCTCATAAATCTATAAATGCTCAGACATTGCATGATATGCTATCGCTAACATTCATGGTGTTGGCATCATTTACAAGAAAGCGTGTTATTGTCATTGATGGTAAGAAAAAAATCAACAATGGTATGCTTACATGCAGAGGGTGTATAAGGAATCAAAGACCAGGAGGAATAGTGTGAGTTTGTAGAAGGAATTAAGCTTAGGAGGAATAACGCAGAGTTGCACGCAGAGCGCAAGTGTGCGTCAGGGTCGAGGTCCAAGAGAAGGACTATTGGAAGGAGAAAAGATCGAGACCTTTGAAAACTTAGAAAAAATTCTAAGCTAGATAGATCATAAATCTCAGGAGGAAGAATGACAGAGGTCGTTGGATCACCAATCTCGAATACCCGATGACTATTAGATCAACGTCTAGTGACCAGAGGAAGTGCAGAGGAGAAGTACATGTCTGATCCGTTGGATCTGAGCACCGAGGATTAAAAGTCGTTGGATCCAAAAATAAATGCATGAAGGTTAAGCCTTTGGATGAGTGTAGAAGAGAGGAATTGCCAAAGTTTTGAAGTCCTGAAGTAAGCAGGGACCGTCCATTGTCAAGACTGACAGGTGGTACATGATCCTCAACTCCAAAGAAAATCACTTCGAGGATTTTTTAGCTTGAGACTTGAAAAACCTGAAGTCCGGAGAGTCGGAGAGTCGGAGTATGTAATGATCCCAAGCCAAATTCTTTCTTGGAATCACTATCTACTACTAATTTATTGAGTTTTTAAGTGCATACAAGATTCATCAACACATGGAGATCATAATATATTCAAGATGTAGAAGCACAAGCAAAAATCTAACCTTTTTATTATGGGCAATGTAAGATCAATACAATAGATGGCCGATCTGGAATAAACCTCAGATGGCTATACAAGCAATAGATATGAACTGCTACAAAATGCTCCCGACAATACAAAATGAGCCTCCAAAGGTTGGATATACAATGAAGACTAAATCAAGCAAATTTGCCATGTCCTGATAGAATGTTGAAGCCCTGAATAATTCTTCCCTGCTAGAAAAACTATCCAATCATCCCGAAAAAGATTCCAAATGATAGATCGGGCAACTGCAAGGAAAACCCAGATGTCCAAATTCCCAAATCCACTCTCAAACTCCGTAGGTTTGAATTCTCCACTGAATGGTGTGCCCCACTGGATGACTGAAACCCTAGCTGGTTTGACCCTGATGAAGGAGATCTCCAAATAATCTGAAACTATCCAAGAATATAGATTAGGTGATGGTAAGAACAACCCAGGTGCCTGAATCTCCAAGATTCCTCTCAATCGATGTAGATCTGGAATCTCCACTGAATGGTGCGCCCCACTGGATGACTGAAACCCTAGCAGGTTCGACTCTGATGAAGGAGGCCTCCAATTTCTCTGAAACTCTCCAAGAATATAGATCGGGCTATGAGAATCCCATGGGAGAAGTTTCGGGCTCAGATCTCAAGCAGATCTCCCTAGATCTGAGTTTTATTGAATCACAGGATATCCCCTATGTCTCCCAGATGTCCCAATCTACAGACAAATGTAGAATGATGATAACCCTCCAGAAAATCCCTCAAACTGATGGTCCTACCCCTGCAAACAAAACCCAACCGTCAGAATGGCCCTAGGCCCTCAGGATAAGCTGGATCGAACCTCCCTTGATAAACTGGCTCTGATACTAGAATGGTGCGGAGGAGTCTTTCATCCCCGAGACCAAGCTGTGGAACAAGGTGAGTGGATATTTCACCACTGATTTGCTCCCAAGGGTTTGTACAAAAAACACCCAAACTGAATTCTCAAGAGAAATAGCAAATGCTAATCCAAAACCAGAATGAGTAATAAGTGCACCCCAACCTCTTACTTATACTTTTCCTTCTAATTCTCTGTTGAGTTAGGTTAACTCCCAGGGTTAATATTCTATTCTTCTGTTGAGTTATCTTTTACTCCTTTCCTTTTCCTTTCTTAAGTCAACTTAAAAATATAAATTTTAAGTTCTTGACTTTTCCCCCCCTTCAGTGTGAGACTATGACCTAGTGGGGGTGCCCAGGCCACTGAGTCTCCTCATTACCTCTCTAAGAGGTGGGGGACATTACAGAGTAAACGATAATCGTCAGATTAGTTTGAAGTAGAAGGATAGGATAAGGCAACAAAGCTGAATCATAGAAAGATCGAGCCTTCATTCTAAGTTCATGATCGACGAACAATATTCACTTCAGATCTAAAGATGTGAGGAGGTTACACTCTGGAGAGCTTGAGATTTGAAATTCCTAAAATGTGAATTTTCATCAGTCATTGGATATTCCATGTGGAAGGATAGGATAATCTGGTAGAGCCACAATGCTGACAGATCAAGCTGTCGATCTAAGATCTTGATCGATGAAAAAAATTTAGTTCGGGTTTAAAGATATGAGGAGGTTATGCTCCAGAAAGTTTGAGATTGAAAAACCTCGAAGCCCAAAAATCCAAAATAAATTGAGACCATTGGATTTGGAGGACATACGAGGACTGTTAGATCAATGTTGTTGGTCAGTAGACCACGTCAGAATATGACATCAGAAAATCATGTCAACATACCACATCAACAGTCTACATCAACAAGGACACGTGGCACAGTCAAAGAATGACAAATTTCAAGTTGAAATCAACATTTCAGGTACGTGCAAATCACGAATCTGAGTTACACGTGGAAGATTCTTAGCTCGTGATACATCATCGAGTAATGTAAGAGTTACATCACTCCAGGAGTTTTTATTTGAGATTTTTACCACTAGTACTCGCCCAAAGACCTGAAGTCCTGAATGCTGAAGACCCGAAGTGGACATGAGATGCCCGATCTAAAGATCACTTCGGGAGCAGTCTCATTCGTTGATCTACTACGATGGAAGGATAGTGTAAGTGAAAACATTAATCGACAAAAAGTAGTCTCCACCATATGATGAATGACACAACAGATGATCACCTTGGAGGAAAGAATGGGTTGATATTTGAAATCTCCAAAGTCCGGAGACCTGAGGAGATCTCGACCATTAATCCGATAGGACACATGTCAGTGAATGGTCCGCTCTAAGAAAAATAAAATGAAGGATGAAAGAAAGTTGAGAGTTGAAATTTACGAACCCAAAATACCCAAAGGGATTATGACCGTCGATCCAAAAGGGACACGTGTCGTTGGATTGTGGACTTCGAGTGAAATGATCTTGGAGCAAGCAGAGTTTGAGAATTGCAACTCCCGAAGCCCGAAAGGAGAAATCAATCTCGTCTTTTGGTTTGGAGAGCCACATGTGACCTGATCATTGAAACTAAGGATCGCGCATGGACAAAGGAAAGAAGGAAGAGACGTTGATTGAAGAGGACAGATGTCAACAAATTTTCCATTCCAGAAGATATCTAGTGAGCAGCAACAAGGTTTGAGATTTGAAACTCTCGGAGCCCGGATCATGAACTAAATCTTAGTCGTTGATGTAGGAAGGTGAGATATGGTTCAGAGACTTGAGAGGACAGACCTGAACCATCCATTCAAGTGCACCATTAAGACAGTGAGATCGACGTTCATTCTCCATTGTGGGGCCAGAACATGCTCGGGTCTTAATTTTTCATGAGTGGGTTGCAATTGAAACCATGGTTTTGGAGAAAGGATGCATGGATGCTTGTAGTGAATTGTGGGGTGAAAAGTAGGTTGACCTCAAACCTCCTTTGGACATGCCCGCAATCGCATATCCATGTGAATTTCATAGCCCAAGGTCATATCGTGAAACAGAGCCAGTGCTCACTAGACAAAAATCAAGAAGCACCTTTAGAATAGGTATATGGTCACCGCCAGAGGTCATGTGAAGGAAGGGGCTTAGAATGAAAAGAATCCATAATTGACTGGCTCTATCCGACAGAGAAGATGAAGAGTTTCAACTTCCAGATAAGATAAAGAATCTTAACATAATGCCCATTAATGATGAACACACTGAGTATAACCACCAGAGAATTCGAAGAGCTTCAAGGTGATTGCCAGAGGATTTGAAGAGTCTTGAGGTAACTACCAGTGGGATGAAGACTCTTTCTAGAGACAATTGACATATGGAAAAGCATCAAATACTGTAACTACTAGAGAAGCCAAAGAATCTTAGGATAACAAACACTGATGAAGAACAATCTCTGAATGATCGCTAGAGAGAATGACGAGTTACGTGCATCATTGGGAACGCACTTGGCATGATAAATATACGTATAACAAAGAAGAGATGGTTTCTTATGTTGAGAATTATTAATGCAGGTAGAAGCATGTTGTGTGTAGTAGCAGAAATGCACAGAAGAGGTGTAGCACATTTAATGGAAATAATACACAGAGCACAAAGTGCATAAGAAAGAGACAGAACATAAATTCTTATATAATATAGGAAGAGAAAGATGAGGTGTGCATGAAGATAAAGAGAAGAAGAAAAAAAAGTTCACGGAGATGTGAGAAGGATGAAACTGATGTAGGTAGAGCAGAGCAATGAAGTAGAATAGTGAGGAGATTGGTAAGCCGTTGATGAACACTGTATCATTGTAGTAAATTTTAGTAAGAAAATATTTGTATTTCAGGGTGGTAGGGAGGTGCTAGGGAGGACTATTGTCCTCATATTTTCAAGTGGGTGCTTGAACATAGGGATTTGTAGCTTCCATCTGGTTGCAACTAGAAAAACCAGGGTGGCAGGGTGGCGCAAGGGAGAACTAGTGTTCTCTGTTATACAGGTTGGTGCCTATGTAACTGGAAGTTGGTTCTTCCATCCAGTTGGTGATGGAACACTCAGGGAGTTGGTGCTTCCTTCTAGTGGGTGCTAGAGAAACTAGGGAGTTGGTGCTTCCTTCTAGTGGGTGCTATAGAAACCAAGGAATTGGTGCTTCCTTCTAGTGGGTGCTAGAGAAACCAGAGAGTTGGTGCTCTTAGTAAGTTGCATCTTGTAAAATAGAGGTTGTAGCCTTAGGAGGAGTTGGAGTTCCCAAGAATGATAATGTACATAAAAAAAAAGATTACTTATCATATCAAGAAGAAGAGGTTTTTCCCTTTATGGGTTTCCTCAAGAAATATCTATCTTTGTATATTTCATGTGTTTGATTAATGTTGAATATTTTATTTCTTACCTCTCTACATTATTGTGATTTTCATTGAGTGTTCTGTAAAGAGTTTAAAATGGGCATAATTGTTTAAGCATGGTAACAATTGATTCACCCCCCCTTAGTTGTCCAACAATTGGTATCAGAGCCATTTCCTTTTATTTAAAGGTAGATCGGTAAGATTAAACATGACAAGTCATGAAGGAAATTCAACCAATAAGGCCCCCCTATTCAATGGAACAAACTTTGGCTTCTGGAAAGTTAGGATGAGAACCTACATAATGGATTTAGGTGCATATGTCTGGGATGTGGTAGAGACTAGTTATGTAAAGGCAATTGTACTAGCTAATAAGGATGACAAGCTAGAATTTAGCTTCAATGCTAAGGATATGAATTTTATTCTGAGTGGGCTTGAAGAAGCAGAATTTGTAAAATTTATGCACTTAGATACTACCAAAGAAAAGTGGGATGAACTCATTAGTAGTTTTGAAGGTAATGAGAAGGTAAAAGATGCCAAGATTCAAGCCTACAGAGTACAGTTTGAAAAGCTATAGATGAAAGAAGATGAAACTATTGGGAAGTATTTTTGGAGAGTTGAAACACTAGTAAATGGAATGAAAGATCTTGGTGAAAAAATTGAGGAAGCCTCTTTAGTTCAAAAAATTTTGAGATCTATGCCAGATAGGTTCAACCCAAAGGTCTCTACTATAGAAGAACTTAATCATCTAAAATATTTGGGTTTTGATCAACTTCTAGGAATGTTGACTGCTTATGAAATGAGGACAGGTAAAGATAAATCCACCACTAGAGAATATTCTTTTAAAGCATATAAGAATGAGGAATCTAAGCTTGATGAAATTGAAGAAAAAATTGTGAGAAGACTAAAGAAAGGATCAGGAAAGTATCAAGGAAAGTTTACCTTCAATTTCTTTAACTATGGAAAGATAGGTCACTTTGCATCTAAGTATCCACACGAAAAGAAGGAACATAACTCTGAAGGTGAAGAGAAGTACAAATCCAAAGGATTTGATAAAAAGAAAAGTTTATGTATAAACAATGATGACTCTTCAGAAGACATGGATAGTGACTCTTCTTGTGAAGATAAGGTAAATGAATTCGTTCTTATGGCCAAAGAGGATTATGATAATAAAAGCACAAGAAGTGATGTTAATGATGAGGAAGTTGTGGTTGACTTGGAAGGAGATCTGAGCATCGTTTTGGAAGAGATTGCCATACTCGGGCTTAAGAAGAGAAAACAAAAACAGTTGCTAACACAGTTCAAGAAAGGCAGTAAAAAACCTGATGAAGAACTTTCCCTGCTCAAAGTCGAATTGAAAGAGGAAAAGAATATAGAGGACATTCTGAAACAACAATTATCATATAAGAAGGCAACATGTGAAACTATGGAAGAATAAGTAGTGAAAACTAGAAAAGAGTTGGTGATGTTTTAAGCCTTGTATCACCAGAATTTGTCAAGTATCAAAACCTCAGAAGGATTAGCCACCATTCTGAATCAGCAAAGGAATCCAAAGTTGAAAACCGGTTTGGGTTATGAAGAGGGATCAAAAAGTGGTCAACCAAACAACAAAGAATCCATCAAGTTTGTCAAATCCACAATCATTGACAACAATAAACTTGCAGAAACAAAGAAATATAATTTTCCACAAAGGAGGAGTAAAGAAAAAGGTGCAAGAAATGAATCCGTAGAACAAATAAATAATACACCCTCTGCCCAAGGAAATCATCAGCATGAAATAAATCAACCTTCTGAAAGAAGACAACAATTTTCCAGGTACAAATATTTTTTCTATGGATATTGTTTCTATTGTTCTAACTTTGGCCACAAAGCTGTAAATTGTTCCTTAAGAGTTAGACATAAGAAATCAAGACATCCAAGGAATAATTATCTTCCACAACAAATAATGAGACAACCAAGTAACAAACAACCACGGATTACAAATTGTCAAATTAAGTTTAGAGATATGCAACTGAAAAGGTAAAGAAATAATGAACAACCAATGAGTAGACAATGTTGCTCCAATCACTTTGAGTTATTGAACAATGATCTTGAATGCTATAACTGTCATAATTTCTGCCACAAAGATGCAAACTTCCATCTGAATAATTAAAAATCAGATCCAAGGATAAAACCCTTAGCTAAAAATACCAGCACTTGGAAAAAGAAAGATAGTGAAAAATGTGGTCTAGTACTTTAAGCTCAAAAACAAAAGGACCCATGGTATATATACAATGGATGTTCCAAGCACATGTCTATAAACTCAGGACAAGTGGTGGGTAAAGGCATAAGGATATATAATGTTGTTTATATTGAATCCTCCCCTGCAAGAAAAGAAGAAGACTCAGACACAATAAAAGAATGTTCTGTTAGCATTTATCCCATGGAAGAAGTAGAAGAAGAATCATGTCATAAGATGGAAGAAAAATTCTTGAATCTTAGAAAGAAGGTTGAGAAGTCAAACACCCAAATCAAGTTCTTGAACAATTCCATGATCCTAGATGAGATCTTGGATAGTCATAGATCACCAAATGACAAATCCGGTCTTGGATACAACAAGGAAGAAAAAAATACTCCTAAGAAACCTGAAGCAAATCCTTCATTTGTAAAAAGGGAAAGTAAGTATGACTTAGGATCTTCATGTTCAAAGAATGAAATCAATACTACAATATTTAGAAGATCAGACCAAGAAAGACACCCAGAAGCTACTCATACACCTCAAAGTAAGTTTATAAGAGAGACACCTTCATGGATGAATCAAAGGAGGCATGAGACTATTTGTAACAGTTATTATTTTTCCTTGTGATGAATATGGTCATAAAAGCCTTGGATTGTAGGCATCATAGAATAAAAATAAAGTTTTTGTAATAAAAGATCAGAGAACAAAGTTCAAGAAACTAGGACACTCACAGATGTGGATAGAAAGGACTGAACAAGTGAACATGAGTGAAGTTAATTGTTTCAAAAATAATTTTAGTCATGTGATAAGCATAGTATAAACTTTCCCAGATGACTTTAGAAAAATGTACAGTAAAGAAGCATCTTGGATAAAGAAAAATACATCTAGTTATAGATAGATGAAGATCAATGGGCATATCCAAGGGTTGTTTGAAAAATATGAGCTACAATTGCGGGGTTATAATTGAGGGTTCTAGTATGATAACGACACCCACAGTAGAAACATTCTGATGTAGAAAAATGATATACAAGACATCCTGTAGAGACAACAAGAGGAACGAACTTGTTAGAAAGAGCCGACCTTTTACCAAAGGGGGAGAGCAGTCAATAGAAAAGAGAGAAGAGTGACAGGGGGAGTCATTCAATTATGACAATAAAAGGTTGATGAAGGAATCCCAATAAGAGAGGTGAGCAATATTGAGTATACTATAGAGAAAACAACTGAAGTTGAATATGAACAGGTCCAAGAATCAGAAGGAGAAGACTCTGGTTTAGATACAAATACATTGCATGACTCAAATAAGAGAGTCCATCTTCTCATGGGGAGTATGTTTTGGTTGAATATCTGATACCTCCACAAAGTATGGCAACAAATCAAGGGGAGCATGTTTCTCTTTTAAATTGATGTCAAAAGGAGAGAAAAGGAGTGGTCCAGATGCTATAGTTCAAGGGCCAAGAAGAATAATGCAACCATTTAGGGTTTCCATCAATGCCAAAGGGGGTGATTGTTGGAATAATTTACAGGAAATCATGTGCTTCTCATTGATGGAAAGAACAACAACGATGATGCCATGACTATAGGAAGAGGGTGCAAAAGGAATCAAAGCTCCAAAGGAGTCAAAGATTAGGAGGAATAGTGTGAGTTTGGAGAAGGAATCAAGCTTAGGAGGAATAGTGTAGAGTTGCACACAGAGCAAAAGTGTGCACCAGGGCCAAGGTCCAAGAGAAGGACTTGCAGGAGGATCAAATATGGAGACCTTTGAACACTTAGAAAACTTTCTATGTCAGAGAGATCAGGAAGCTTAGGAGGAAGAACAACAGTGGTCATTGGATCACCAATCCTAAATACCTGATGATCATTAGATCAACGTCCAGTGACCAGAGGAAGCGTAATGGAGAAGTACATATCTGATTCGTTTGATCTAAGCATCGAGGATCGATAGTCATTGGATCTAGAAATAAATTCATAAAGGTTAAGCATTTGAATGAGCATAAGAGAGAGGACTTGTCAAAGTCCTGAAGTATCAAAGTAAGCAGGGACCGTTGATCATAAATACTGACAGGTGGCACATGATCCTCAATTTCGAGAAAATCACTTTGAGGATTTTTCAGTTTGTGACTTGAAGAAACTGAAGTCCAGAGAGTCAGAGAGTCAGAGAGATGGAGTAAACGATAGCCGTCAAATCCGTTTGAAGTGGAAGGAAAAGATAAGGTAGCAAATCCGCATCGCAAAAAGATTGAGCCATCGATGTAAGTTCATGATTGATGAACAACATTCACTTCGGATCTAAAGACGCGAGGAGGTTACACTCTGGAGATATTGAGATTTGAAATTCCTGAAATGAGAATTTCCATCAACTGTTGGATTATTCCAAGTGGAAGGACATGATAAGCTAGCAGAGCCGCAACAATGATAGATCAAGCTGTCGATATAAGATCCTGATCAACAAACAACATTTAGTTCAGGTTTAAAGATATGAGGAGGTTACACTCTAGAAAGTTTTAGATTGGAAAAACCCAAAGCTAGGAAATCTGAAATGATTCAGGACCATTGGATTTGGAGGACATATGAGGACTATTGGATCAATGTTGTTGGTCAGTAGACCACGTCAAAATACCACATCAATAGATCATGTCAACAAACCAAATCAGTAGTCTACATCAGGAAGGACATGTGGCACAGTCGGAGAATGACAAATGTCAAGTTGAAATCAACATTTCAGGTATGTGAAAATAACAAATCTGAGTGACACGTGGTAGCTGCTCAGCTCATGACATGTCATCGAGTGACGCAAAAGTTACATCACTCTGAGAGTTTTTCTTTGGGATTTTTACCATTAGTACTCGCCCAAAGACCTGAAGTGTTGAAAGTCGAAGACCCAAAGTAGACATGAGATGTCCGATCTAAATATCACTTTAGGAGTAGTCTCATCCATCGATATACTATAGTGGAAGGATAGTGTAAGTGAAAATGTTAAACGACAACAAGCGGTCTCCACCTTCTGATGTCTAACTCAATAGGTGATCACTCCGAAGGAAAGAATGGGTTGAGATTTGAAATATCCAAAGTCTGGAGAATAGAGGATATCTTGACTGTCAATTCGAGAGGACACGTGTTAGTGGATTGTCAACTTTAGGAAAAAGCAAAGGAAGGATGAAAAAAAGTTGAGAGTTGAAATTTTCTAACCCAAAATACCAAAGAAATTGTGACCGTCGATCCAAAAGGGACATCTACCATTTGATCCTGGACTCTGGGTGAAATGCTCTGAGAGAAAGCAGAGTTTGAGAATCAAAACTCCTGAAGCCTAAAAGGAGAAATCAATCTCATCCATTGGTTTGGAGGGCCACATGTCACTTGATATTTGAAACCAATGATCGCGCATGAAAAAAGGAAAGAAGGAAGAGGCTTCGATTGAAGAGGACATATTTCAATAGATCTTCCCTTCCAAAAGATATCCAGTCAACAACAACAGGGTTTGAGATTTGAAACTCCCGGAGCCTGGGTCACGAAGTAAATATCAGACGTTGATGTAGGAAGGTGATATCTGGTCCGTAGACTTGAGAGGAAATATATGAATTGTCCATTCAGGAGCACCATCAAGATCATGAGATCGACAGTCGTGCTCCATTGCAGGGCCAGAACATGCTCAAGTCTTAATTTTTCGTGAGTGGGCCGCAATTGAAACCATGGTTTTGGAGAAAGGACACGTGGAGGCTTGTAGTGAATTGTATGGAAAAAAATTGTTGCGCTCAAACTGCTTATGGACACTCCCGCAATCACGTGGTCATGTGAAGTTCATAGCCCAAGGTCATATCATGAAACAGATCTAATGCTCACTAGATAGAAATCGGAAATCTCCTTTAGAATAAGCATATGGTCATCGCCATAAATCACGTGAAGGAAGGGGCTTAGAAGCCAAAGAAGCCATAATTGTCTGGTTGTAACTGACAGAGAAGAAAAAGATTTTTGACTGCCAGAGAAGCTGAGGAATATTATAATAATGCCCACTGATGATGAACACACTGAGTATAACTGCGAAAGAATTTGAAGAGCTTCAGGGTGATCGATAGAGGAATTGAAGAGTCTCAAGGTAATTAACAGTGGGATGCAGACTCATAATAGAGACAATTGATAGATGAAAATGCATCAAAGACTGTAAATTCAAGAGAAGCCAAATAATCTTAGGATAATGGCCACTTATGAAGAACAATCTTTGAATGATTGCTAGAGAGAACGAAGAGTTAGTTGCATGATCGGGCACAAAGTTGGCATGATAAATATACGTAGAACAAAGAAGAGATGGTTTCTTCTGTTGAGAGTTATTCATGTGGGTAGAAGCATATTGTGTGTAGCAGTAGAAACACACAGAAGAGGTATTATTGGAATTTTGTTATTTGATAAATCGGTGAATGCAAAGATAAAATGATCTCCCTAGATCTGCCTAGATCTAGAACAAAACAAGATAGGGCATGGTGCTTTCCCTAAGATCTAGTCATTGAATCTATTATCAAATAAAGGATGAGTGACATACCTTTGAGTATCACTTCCTTATGTATTTGTTGTCCCTGCTTTGCTCTAGTTCTCTTGTGCTATTGATCCTGCAATGGAACACAAACCAACCAAAGTGAAAGAAACAATAATATATTCAATGACAACCTACGGATGTGATCAAGAAATCATGCAATAAAATGAGAATGATTTTATTGGAAAGAAACATGCCACTATATTATATTAAGAAAAAGTGAAAGATAAAACCAAACAACCTTGATGTTGCTAAATTCCCTTTTGGCGACCCTTGCTCTTGACACACACACTTTCTCCAAGATTGCATGAAGATGTTCCACAATAACTTGATAGGCCAAGATGAAGCCTTCAAGCATCTAATCTAGAGTACTTCACACAATTCATAGCCTATTCAACCTTAATCATTCCTTACTTGCTCTTGCTTAATGATTTTTTTTAAACTTTTCCATGAGACATCCATCATTATATGGGAGGAAGAGAGATGGTTAAAGAGATCATGATGATCCCACCAAATCAGAGAAGCCAGTAAGATTCCAACCATATGAATGACACCTCATATTCTAGAAGATTACCTTCTATAACCTTCGTGAACTTCGTCCCTTTCGTTAGTCTTAAAATGCCGTTGCACCCTATCTATAGAGCATCCTGCAAAAATTATGCAGGCCAGGTTAAGGGAAACCTACATAAATCAGGCATTTCCACACTGTGTATTACTCTTAGCCTATGACGTCCTTGTAAAAACAAGTTTTGTGGAGGGAGAAACCAATTAATTTTCTCATGCAAAAGATCCTTTTGAGAGCCTGAACACATGCTTGTAGAACATCACCAGGGTAACCAAAATAATGTGTAACAGAATGCCTCCCAAAGTATGAGGCTGGAACTCGTGCCAGCCAAAATACTTTGTAAAATGAATGTGTGTGTCAGAACAAGAAGCACACCAATCGGGAACCTGCAAACAGCCAAACATCTGCACAATATTATACCATTTCTAAGGTAGGAATCCCCATGCTCAGACTACAAGTGATTTAAATCATGAATGTCAGTCATGGACACCAATCATACACTGTGGTTCCATGTCATCAAGATTCTACATAGGCACCAGGAATACACTGTGGATCTATGTTCTAGAAAACTCAAAATTGGACATAGCCACGAGACATACAAAGTGGATCTATGTGTTAATACAAATCATAAATACTCCATCGCAATGTGGACCAAAATTGTGAGATCCAGGGTCTTCAATCCCGTCATCTATAATTATGAATCTAGCCATGTGATTAAAGGTGATGAAGTTGAACATGGTAGAAACCCCTTGATTACTGGTCATTGATGAAAACCATTAACAAGTATGAGGGAATTCAAAATTGATGTCAATGAATACCAAGGTACCTCAGTACAATCCATAGAATATGAAAAAAATGAGTTGAAGTCAAACACTCGATGGAATCTCTCGATCAGGGACAAATGGCATGAATCTACAGTCGAAAGTGAAGAAACCTGCCATTGAGGCATGTAGGATCTAAGTTACTAAATGATTTCTAAGTCTTATTCCCAGATGATGATTTGAAGTCGACAAGAAAAGACTCATCACAGGAGGGCCTTGATGTATCACCCATCAATGACGTGAAATAAGTAACAGATTTAGGTTAGATCAAAGTATGAAAATGAATTGAAACTGACATAGGGAAGGCCAAAACAGTAAGAATTGATAACTACAGATGGTAAAATTTATAGAAGGATTGTTCAAGTTTGGACATCTCTTGACCATAAGAATGACATGACAATGGTATTGGAAGCATTGACTCAAAGACGATCCAAGATATGAACTTCCAGAAGGTCACACGAGAGACAAATGAATTTCCCAAGTCAGGTTCAATGACGAAGGGGGTGTCATGTTCAAGAGTGACTATTACTGTCACTAACAAAAATACTAAGACACATTTCTTTCCCAAATTCCTCCCCACCATTTCTGGCGAGTACCTCTTTATTCTTACGCAAGCTTGAGGAGGATAACATATGCTTGTTGATGTAAGCTCATCCTTCGGATGAGTCCCTCAGAGTATGTTTAACGAACCTTAATAAGGGGTGGTTCGGTCCCATATGGGTCTTTCTATGTTTGTTTAACGAGTCCAAAGATAGAAAACTCGGGGTTTTTCATGTTTTGAGAGTTTGAAAAACAGTTAAAGAGAATTCTCTCAGCTCTTTTTTCATAAATTAGTTTGATGAGACTGAAAAAGTGATAAACTATTGCCCATAAAACATGTTCTTCAAACACTTTTACGAGCGTGAAAAGAACAAGGTCGCTCGACAATCTTTTCGTTTTTATGGAGCGTGAAAAGAGCTTAAAGAATACTCCATGAGTTTTTTTCTTTTCGTCATACCATGAAGAGTATGAAAATACAAAAAACGTATAATCGGTGGTGTTCTCATTGATTTTTGAGCACGAGAACGAACAAAGACTAGGCTCCAGGCTTTTCTAAAAAACCTTAAAAATTACTTGTACACGACAAACAAAAAAACAAATCAAGAAAAATATATGTATTTCGTTGTTCAGGATTCTAGTTCTTCCACCTGCAAGAAAACAAAATACCCACGAGACCATTAGACCATTAGTTTTTGGATAAAATGCATAAAATAATATGAAATATTAATATAAAAAGTAGAAAATGAAATAAATATAGGTAAAATATCTTTTTTACTATTCCATTTTCATTTTGCCCAAAACTTGCCTAGAAACCCTATTTTTACCTCAGACTTTGGCTATCGATTACGGGAGGTACGAGTGACCATTTAATGAAATAATTCTGTCAAAATGGTAATATCCTTGTCCTCTTTCCTTTCAATGGATTAAATTTCATTTTATTGGTTTAAAATGGATTTTTGAGTTGAGTTTTAGGCTGGTATGTGCGCGTTGGGGCCACCACAAGTGACCTATACTTTGAACAATTTAGATGTTTCAAAAAGTCTGGGGCAGGATGGATGGAATGTGAATTTTTGTGGAGTTATTGGATCTCTTGGGCTCTAAATTGTTGGAAGTGGTGGGAGAATCTAGAGCAAAGGGAAAGGTAAATGGGGCTCTCAACCAATCTTTTTAGTTATTATTGTGAAAAGTGACAAGCTTAGGTTTTAGACACATTTCTTTGTGTAATTTGATTTTTTAGTTCATATCATGAAAAGTGACAAACTTAGGTTTTAGACTCATTTCTTTGTGTAATTTGATTTATAAGATAATTTCTAAAATTATTGCTTCTAGAATCAAGTCTTTCTTCTCAAAAGTCATCTCAAAGAAGCACTTTAGGTTTTTGGAGAATAGGAAGATTACAGATGCAATTGGAGTGGCTCATGAGGCTATGCAAAATATTGGTTTTGATATAATATTTTGGTGATGTTCTGATATATTTATTTAGATTTATGGTGATTATTGAATGGGTATATGTTATTACTTATTTTATTTTTCATATTTTTTTAGAAAAAATGAATAATGTGAAACCTTCTCTACTTTATTTGTTTAAGACAACAAAATGGATAATGCAGTTTTTCATTTAATTTAGCAATGGACACTTTGCAATAAATGATTTGAATATTATGAACTTTTATCCCCACGTGTACAAATTGTATTGTGGGGATTAAAATAATGATATATGTTTTGTATATGTTGTTGTGCATAGTAAAATAGAATAATTTGTTCATTAACCATTCATTGTTTTAATTCATTAATATTAAAGTAAAAGATTAAAATGTTCATAATCCTTTTTTTTAAACTAGTGTCGATCCATCCTAATTGTGGATTTAATCTTAATGGAAAATACTAAGATGCTCACAACCCCTCTTTTCAAATTAATTTAGATCCATCTTAACTCTAGATTGGTTGCTCCTAGATTGATTGCTCCAAGAGGGGCTCTATAGCTAATATAGGAGAGTTATTTATGTAACATAAGACATTAAAATAATAATAATAAATAATAAAAATGTATGTAGACTCCATTATATATATTTTCCCTAGCTTCAATTAATATATCATGAAGACAATGTAGTGGTTATAGTAATACATTATAAACTATACTAATATATTGATATTTTAATATATTTTATAATATTAATTTTTTTAATACTTTAATATTAATGTATTAAACCAACATAGATCCATCTTAACTCGAGATCTATCAAGCTTCAAGAGGAATCAAATCTCTCGAGGTGAAAAAAGAAAATTTAAGTGAAAAAATTGAGGAAAGAATAAATGTTTGCATCTAGATAGATTTGATATTTCTAAGGGCTTGATAGATCTAGACTTAAGATGGATCTATGATAGTTTACTTTCAATTTCCTTATATTTTATTTAAAATTATATTTTATTTACTACTCACATTGAAATATTTTTTTGTTATTAATACTTTTTAAATGTTGTGTGTCAAATCCATATGAAGCATTGAAGGAATTACACATTCATACTCTAAACTAGAAAGCATATATATATATATATATATATATATATATATATATATATATATATATATATATATATATATATAAAAGATGATATTGTAGTGGTTGTACCTCAATTAGTTGGGGTGGGGAGTTTTCTTCTCCACATCGAGGTTAGAGTCTCATCTATGTGACATGTTACTCTTTGTCCTCAAAATACATGACCCTCCTATGTTCTCATCATTTAGGGGGATTAATATATATATATATATATATAAAGGATGATATTGAAATATTTTTTTAATTTTTAGTTTTAATTAATGTATTTATGTATATAAATTTGATACAAAATTAATTTATATAAAATGGATATTGGAATATTTAATTTATGTTGACATCTCTCTCATTATGGCCTTGTGGAAAGCTTATTTTAGGCAGAAATGCCACATTTTAACTCCATATTAAGTCTTGAAGAAAATGCACATCAATGAATTAAGAATTTTTTTATTCTTAATTACTTTATCTCTCTCCCTGTATATAAAGTTGATACAAAATTGTTTTTAAGTAAGATAGAATTTGAAATGTTTTATTTATAATTAAGATTGAAATATTTTTTTAAATTCTACGTGCCATATTAATTAAGTCATGTTAAGAGTTGTCTTCGCAGAATCCTACAAAACGTTTCCAAATCCTACAAAGCTTCATCAAACATTCCTTCAAACATTAGGCAATCTACATGAACATTGTCGCATGCATATCTACATGGGACTTGTCACTAAATCCCAACTACACAAGCTATAATGACAATGGTAGGAATAGCTAGTGTCATTCTATTTATCATAATATCTTATTTTTCATTAATTTTATAAAACCTACTTCACTTAAGGACCTAGTGAAGTCATCTTGCACCCTATTTAAATAATTATTGCTTATAGAATCAAGTATTTCTTCTAAAAAGTCATCTCAAAGGAGCACTTTAGGTTCTTGGAGAATAGGAAGATCACAAACACAATTAGGGTGGCTCATGCAGCTATGCAAAGTATTGGTTTTGTTATAATATATTGGTGATGTTGTGATATATTTATTTAGGTTTATGGTGATGATTGAATGTGTATATGCTATTATTTATTTTATTTTTCATATCTTTTTAGAAAAAATGAATAATGTGAAACCTTCTCTACTTTATCATTGAAGACAACAAAATGGATAATGAAGATTTTCATTTAATTTATTAATGGACAATTTGTGATAAATAATTTGAATATTATGAACTTTTATCACCACATGTACAAATTTTATTGTCGGGATTAAAATAATGATATTTGTTTTGTAGATGTTGTTGTTCATAGTAAAATAGAATAATTTGTTCATTAACCATTCATTATTTTAATTCATTAATATTAAAGGAAAAGATTAAAATGTTCACAATCCTTGTTTGTAAACTAGTGTAGATCCATCCTAATTGTGGATTTAATCTTAATGGAAAAGACTCATGGTCACAAGCCTTCTTTTCAAATTAATTTAGATCAATATTAACTCTAGATTGGTTTCTCCTAGATTGGTTGCTCCAAGAGGGGCTCTATAGCTAGTATCAGGGAGTTCTTTATGTAACATAACACATTAAAATAATAATAATAAATAATAAAAATGTATGTAGACTCCATTATATATACTTTCCTTAGCTTCAATTAATATATCATGAAGACAATGTAGTGGTTATAGTAATACATTATAAAATATACTAATATATTAATATTTTAATATATTAATTTACTTTAATATTTTAATATATTTTATAATATTAATTTTTTTTAATACTTTAATATTAATGTATTAAACCAACATAGATCCATATTAACCCAGATCTATCAAGCTTCAAGAGGGATCAAATCTCTCGAGGTGAAAAAAAGTTTTAAAGTGAAAAACTAGAGGAAAGAATAAAGGTTTGCATCTAGAGAGATTTGATATTTCTAAGGGCTTGATAGATCTAGACTTAAGATGGATCTATGCTAGTTTACTTTCAATTTCCTTATATTTTATTTAAAATTACATTTTATTTACTACTCACATTGAAATATTTTTTGTTATTAATACTTTTTAAATGTTGTGTGTCAAATCCATATGAAGCACTGAAGGAATTACACATTCATACTCTAAACTAGAAAGTAGATCTCTCCTCAGATCGATGGCTCACTATCTCTCTTGATCTTTGGAGTGTTGAATGACTCTAAGACCTTATCCTCCTCGCAGATTTACTGGATACGATGGCCCATGGATATCAACACCTCCTTCTCCAGGAATCTCTACCGTCCATCAAGGTTCTCGATGGTTCCTCGCCAAATGACTCAATGTCAACCCTTTTGAACTTGTTTCCATGAGGTGACCTCGACTCTCGTTTCTCCTCTGAACTCTTCCAAGCCTCTTTCCTTCCTGAGCTTGAATTCTCACTTTGAACTCTAGGATTTTAGGGAATCCTTCACACACACATTGCGACTTTCACACTAACCTTTGATTATATGAAAGGTGTACACCTATTGGAAATGGGCACAATTAATCACCTTTCAATCTAAAATTATAATCTGATGGCTAACAATTGAAGATGATGGCATATTCTTAGTCGTCCTCCCAAATCAATGAATGTGATTTACTCTTCATAACTTCCCTATATTTCTGAATGCATCCATTAACCTGTTTACTTTTTAACATTTACCTACTCATATTAATAAATTACTGTAGCACTATATGATTGCCACATTTAAATGATTAACCTTTGAGATTACCACGTTTAGATTTCCTCAACTATCTAGGCATTTCATTTTCTAGCTTCCTACGCATTTCATTTTCTGTCTTTCCTCACCTATACGTTGGTTTAATTTTCTGGCTATCCACTGTCCGCACGTTTTATTTTATATGGATGCATGCAGGCCGAATGGAAGATGGAAGCTACCACTGCATATCCATTTTTCTCGCTTAATTCAATGGAAGGATTCTTATTATTTGAATCTTTGTGATCACTCACGTTCTTATTGCTCAATGCAAGGATTCTTATTGTTCTAGATTCTTATTGTTTGAATCTCTGCGATGTGATCACTCACATGATTGTCCTCTCAAAATTACCTACCATGCAGTATGGTGTGGTCTTATGAGTGTGTTTGTGGTGCTTCATGTTTTTCTTAGTTCTAATATTTGTCACCGTAATCCTAATAAACTCTCCATTTTAGTCAGTGTTTTGTGGTTGGTTTTGTTTTTTTGAAAGTATGAATTTATAGACAAAACTTAAACCTTGTATGTGTGTTTCTTACCCTTACTGGAAAATGTACGAGATAGAGGAGAATACTGTCTGAATCCAAAATTCAGGTCCCCACTGCTTTTGGTTCCTTATAATTTCTCTTATTTTTTTAATGCCAGTGTTTGAATCGATTTTCCTAATCGGTAAATTGATTTTTACTCTGAATTAGAATTAGAATTTGGGTTACGGTAAATGTGTTTAGAATAATTCCTGAAATCAGATTCGAAACTGCCTATATGTAGGTAGCATTTGGGTTATATTCAATATTTCATCTTACAGGAGATGTATAAACTATTATCTTCATTTTTCTAATGGTAAATTTTTACAATTAGTTTTATACAAAAGTTTCATCAATATAAATGAGAGTAGTGCATGGATCCGCTGCATCAATATATAGGTACTTCCACTTCATTTTATTTAATGGTAGAATATTTCCCTATTTTTGGGGTTACACTTAAATCCCACTAAGAACTAAGTAGTCTATACAATCCACTTGTAGTGTATCACTTATGTTCTTTTCTATATCTATCTGTATCATTTCTCATCTCTTCTTTGTATATGTTTTCCTGTTTTTTTTTTATCATGGAACAACTATTCATGTATTGATGTTTTAGGTTATTTCAGTCCATAATTCACTTAATAATCTTCAGAATTTTGTTGTAAGTCATTAATTCAACCACCTCTTCCACTTCTTTGTTCCTACAACACTTAGGTAACAGACCTCTATGTTCCTACAACATTTAGGTAACAAACCTTAAGGCACTTTTGTGAAAAAATTATCTAGTTTCATTTCCATCGATAGTTTAAAAGTTGATTTGTAATTTTCTAATTATTCTCAGTTTGAAACAAAATTAGGCCTCTCGATGATCTTAAGGTGTTTTGCCAAGAATTTTTGTAATTTTCATGACGTTTTGATAATGTTTGACAGGTCTTTGAAGATTCACTAGGCAATAATTAAGTTTTTTTTAATTAAGCTGGGGCTTTTTACTAGGCTGGCGAGTCTAGGGTTTTGTATCAATTAGGTTTTTTTTATAATTAAACTGGAAATTTTTACTAGGCGAGGAATTTTACTACGCTAAGGTTTTTTACTGGGCCAACAATTTTACCTTTTGTCCTTCTCCATCGTGAGTTAGAGGTTGTTTTGTAGATGTTGTTGTGCATAGTAAAATATAATAATTTGTTCATTAACCATTCATTGTTTTAATTCATTAATATTAAAGAAAAAGATTAAATTGTTCACAATCCTTGTTTTTAAACTAGTGTAGATCCATCCTAATTGTGGATTTAATCTTAATGGAAAAGACTCATGATCACAACCCTTCTTTTCAAATTAATTTAGATCAATCTTAACTCTATATTGGTTGCTCCAAGAGGGTCTCTATAGCTAGTATAAGGGAGTTCTTTATGTAACGTAACACATTAAAATAATAATAATAAATAATAAAAATGTATGTAGACTCCATTATATATACTTTCCTTAGCTTCAATTAATATGTCATGAAGACAATTTAGTGGTTATAGTAATACATTATAAAATATACTTATATATTAATATATATATATATATTTTTAAGTAAAAAAGAGTAGTACCTTCTATATTAGATAAGCATAGAACCGTGGAAAATATACATAGTCAAAGCTAAAAAACCACCAAAAAAATACTGCCGGTAATACTGCCGGAAACCAGTAAGACTAAGGGGCTTATAGCAGTTTTAGCAATTATACATTATAGCTGAAAAACCCTGTCCTACCCGAAGGAAACCAGGACAGGTGAAAAAGGTTCAAGAGTTCATAGTTCATAAAGCAAAAAACCTAAGCATCAGTAAAAACAAAGCCAGGAATCAGTAAAACCTAAGCATCCGGTGCGCCGTCATCATCCCTCGCCTGCCAGCTGTGCATTGCTGGAATAGCAAATTCCTGAGCGCACATGGGACATTTGTGCTGAGCTGGAGCTCCAGAGAACACGTTGAGGAGGATATCTAAGCGCTGGCTCATGAGGAGCGTTCTGAGTTCCATGTCGGCCAGGTGGCTGCGTAGTTCGAAGACTAAGGCCAGGTGCTCATCGCTCAAAAGAAAACCATGCATGCCACCTTCCAAGCCATTGCCTTCCTCTGCAGTTCCAGCATCCCTTTCCTTATCCAACTCTTCCACAACTTTCCTCTGCTCCTCACTTGCTTTTTTGTCCGTGGGCTGCTCAGCTTGGAACGATGGCAGTTCTGCCTGCCATGGAATTTCTTCAATTGGACAGCCAGGGGTGTCGTTAACACTGTGTGAGGCGCGAACTGGGACCTCCATGGCTTGTGGCCTCACAATGGATGGTAGGTCATCTCGTAGCATCTCGATGCATGGCAGCTCCTCCTCTATGATGCATATGGGTAGCTCGACCTCAGGTTCCGCTTCCTTTTCATTACTCACACCAGGCTTCATCCCATCCCAACTGCAGCCAGCCTTCTGCTCAGCCATGGAGTCAAGCATCATTCGCTTCTCGGCACGGGCTCTTCTGCGTAGAATTGAGGACGCCAGAGACAATGCTCTCTCCAGTTCCTTCTTCCTACGATGCTGCTCCCTGTGAGCAACCCAGGCGGAGCCTTGACGAGGCCTACCTCGCTCATGAACCATTGAAGCCAGATGGTTCGAGCAGGGAGCAAGAGAGAACCACACAATTCTAGAATTCACCAACCAGAACAACGGCCAGAACAGGCCTGATCAAAACATCTCAGCCTAAATTTCTCCCAGACCACTGAGCTCTAGAATGCCACCCAGAAACGCATGGAATGAATGTTGAACGGGCGAGAAAATATCATATCAAAATAATAACTAGACTCCATTAAAACCTGTCCTTCCGCATCCATGACCGGATTGAACTCGCGAGAGGAGTAAATGATCGTGCGAGGGAACTCCACAGTCGTATTATCCCTGCGATGGCCGGCCCCCATTGTTAATGCTAATGTGTGGGTGGCTGCCATCCGCAGTTACATCAGCTCTTAAGACTGCTCTGAGTGCGGGACCAGGTGTCACCGACTCAGAGTGTCGTGTCACCCTATCTGGGTCCTTATATATTAATATATTAATTTACTTTAATATTTTAATATATTTTATAATATTAATTTTTTTAGTACTTTAATATTAATGTATTAAACTAACATAGATCCATCTTAACCCTAAATCTATCAATCTTCAAGTGGGATCAAATCTCTCAAGGTGAAAAAAAAATTTAAAGTGAAAAACTCGAGGAAAGAATAAAGGTTTGCATCTAGAGAGATTTAATATTTCTGAGGGCATGATAGATCCGGATGTAAGATGAATCTATGCTAGTTTACTTTAAATTTCCTTATATTTTATTACTACTCACATTTAAATATTTTTTGTTATTAATACTTTTTAAATGTTGTGTGTCAAATCCATATGAAGCATTGAAAGAATTACACATTCATACTCTAAAGTAGAAAGTAGATCTCTACTCAGATCGACAACTCACTATCTCTCCTTATCTTTGGAGGGTTGAATGACTCTGAGACCTTATCCTCCTTGCAGATTTACTGGGTACAATGGTCCACAGATATCAACACCTCCTTCTCCAGGAATCTCTACTATCCATCAAGGTTCTCAATGGTTCCTTGCCAAATGACTCGGTGTCAACCCTTCTGAACTTGTTTCCATGAGGTGACCTCGACCCTCGTTTCTCCTCTGAACTCTTCCAAGCCTCTTTCCTTCCCGAGCTTGAATTATCACTTCGAACTCTGAGATTTTAGGGAATCATGTACACACACCTTGCAACTTTCACACTAACCTTTGATTATATGACAAATCCAACTCTATGCACTCCTTATGATAGAATTTATTCAACCACTCCCTTGGGTTGGATAGGTCTAAGACACAACTTGGCCTAGACACACCTTGCACAACTCTATGCTACTCTTGGACTTCTGTTGGTATAATTTCAACGATATCTCTCTTGAGATTTCCGAGATGAACTCAGATTCTGTCAATGCACTCCTTGGAGACTTTCATTGCACTCGTTGCAGGAATTCTCAGGAAGAGAAATAATTGAAACTTATGCTCTTCTCGCAGAATTACATATTCAACATGAAATCACATACATATGGCATTGAAACAAATGCATAATAGAGATTGTGAGCAAACTGTAAACATACCATTTAATAGATGCAAACAGGAACCATAATACACCATGAAATTGGATCAAAGCCTGCTTATATTCATTCAAGTGCTCATGTACATGGTCTCAATAACAACAACTATATGAACTCATACAACTTCTAAAATCTCTATTCTTCTATGTTCTCCTATTCTCTCTTTCTCTACAAAAATTACAATGAGAATGATCCTACCATACATACGAGTGAGTTTTTTTTTAGTTTTCTCTCCTACTACTCTAAGCTATCTTATCGAATTAAAGACTACCATGTACATTACATTTATTACAATAAATGTCCACAACTGGCAGATGAGAGAAAACGCTCAAGATCTGTACTACAATCCCCAAAACATTAAAATAAAATACATCCTTCCAGCTATTACATGAATGGTTCTTCTTTTGAAATTAAAAATATTGTCTTCAAAATGCGCACTACCATATCTAGTTTTCCTCCACTCACGTTTAGTTGGTGATGCTCCTGCATAAAAAATACTATTATATTTGAAGGTCAAAATCTATCTCTTTCTAGCATATGTAATCGAGTTTTCCAAGATCTAGGTGAGATAGAAAAGAATTATACTGTCTAGTTAGAAAGAATAGCTCGTTCTCCCTTGGCGGAGGGGGGATATTGCACTTGGATTTTTTATGGTTCTTCTCAAAATGGGGGAGTTATATGTGGGTCACGTGCTACTCTTAAATGCCCATTTTTGGGTGTCTTTAGTATAAAAATGAATTGTGGGCCTCACAACAATACAAGGGGGGAACTTTTGTCATTATGGTGTATTTTTTTTTTTGCTCACTACAAACAGGTTTCTTGTTTACAGTTGGTTGGAGATTCAAAATTTATAGTTGATTGGTTTTCTTTTAAAAATAATCCGGTGATCACTTTACAACCTTGGATGTCAAGAATTCGTAAGTTGAGTCAAAATTTCCGAACTTTACAAATCTAACATATTAACAGAGAATTTAATATGGAAGTTGATCACCTTTCAAAGCAAGTTTTACACTTAGATGAAGATTTATTATTTTATGAAAAAGGAGAGGGTGCACTCTCATAACGTTTTCAATGTTTGACTATCGGCTAAATATGAGTTTTTACGATTTTGACTAAAGACCATTGTTTTTGTATAACGACATATTTAGGAGGGACTTTGTGTTGTAAAGACCCTATGTTTCACTTTGAGTTTCTAGGTGGGTCAGATATATTTTGATTTTGGATAGCAGTTGTAAATTGAGACTGTTTTGTAAAGTTATCATTATATTTCTAATATAAGATATTTTTTCCATTCAAAAAGAAAAAATCTTTTAAATACTTAAGGAGTTTGAAATTGTAAATTTGATTTTGGAGTTTTTATTTAATGAAGATATTTTCCTTCTAAGATATAAGAAAGTGTGATAATGTTATACGATTTATAGGTATTTTATTTGCTAAAAATTGAACTTCTATCTCTTAATAACGAGTATACTCTCTATCAATTAATAACCAACATATAATAATTTTAAAAGATAAAATAAGGTATTTTGTTTGCTAAAAATTAAAAGTTTATCTCTTAATAATCATTAATATTAATTAATTATTTGAAATAACATGATTTTTTAAATAATTGTGTAAATCAATTTACATTTTTAATAATATTCAATAACCAATATATTCTCTATCAATTAACAATCAAAATATAATAATTTAAAAAAATAAAATAAAAATAACAGTTTAATGGTTTTCAAATAATTTAAATAATTTAAGTATCTATTGTATTGACATTATATTTTGAAATTTAGTTTAATTATTAATGGTTTTCAAATAATTTAATTTTCTATAAAATAAAGAGTACACAAGATTTAAAAAATTAGAAGTTTTGTAAGAATTTATTATTAATTAACAATTAAAATATAATAATTTAAAAAAATAAAATAAAAATAACAATTTAATGGTTTTTAAATAATTTAATTATCTATTGTATTGGAATTATATTTTGAAATTTAGTTCAGTTATTAATGGTTTTCAAATAATTTAGTTATTTATAAAGTAAAGAGTACACAAGGTTAACAAAAATAGAAGTTTTTTTAAAAATTATTTATCTTAAAATTAAAGATTATAAATTACCGTTCCAAAAAAGGAGAGCATGACTCTACTTAATAAAACTCTTCTAGGGTTTACTTTCATTCGTAAGGTTGTGCATCCTAATACTTAGGCATGCCACTGGGTGATTTCTACATTGCATTTTCTACCCTTCACACTAAGGCATTTTCTACCGTTCACACTAAGGGATGTAGTTGAATCATTTTAGGGCTTAACTAATGCAACGATTATATAGTTATGAGTAAGGTTAGAGGAAAAATATTGCTAAATATATGTTATTTCACATGAGCTTACCACACATACACTAGTACAATAATGTTTATATGGTTCCACATGAGGTTACTACACCTACAATAGTACAATAATGTCCATGGCAAATTTGGGGGATTTCGTTGATCTCTGACGCACAAGTTGATACATAATATGATATGATATGGGTTAATGGGTTGACACAATGAGTGCAACCCGATAAATGGTTAATGGGTTGAGTCTTTTCTTACTAATATTATGGAGGTCATGTTAATATTATGGAGATCATGATGAAAGTAACATTATGGAGATCATAATGAAAGGAATGTTTTGAGTTTTCAATTTTACATACAAAACATAAGGTATCTTTGTTGATCCTATTTTTTCTACTTGCCCCATGGTGTTTTAGTTACATATTTCATATGAATTCAAGTAGAGAAACATTGGGAATCTTGTTTCTATGGGAAATAAATATGTGAACTTAATAGATATTTTCCCAAGAAAGAAAAGTAGAGTTCATATTGGCATTTTAGGCATAGTAGTAAGTTGAATTGTTGGATTTTTTTTCATGTCTGTGAATTGTTTTTTTTTTTTTATGTCTTTGAATCCACCATCTTAGGAAAATCATTTTTTTGGTATAACTTGGCCTGAAGTCACAATCTTCTTTTGAATTTGATGACTAGTTATAAATGGTTCAATGCTCTATTGGGAATATGGTTAGTCAATTTTAATTTTGTTGAAACCAGAAGTAATATATTCTTATGGTTAGTCAATTTTAATTTTTTTGAAACCAAAAGTAATAAATTTTTATGGTTAAGTGATTTGAATTTTGTTGAAATCAGAAGTAATAAATTCTTGTTAACAACTAGAAAATGATTTATGAGTTGTGAATTGATTTGAATCCAATTTTGTTTTCTTTGTTGGAGATATGGCTATAACAGAAGACTGACGCAGATGGTTAAGGTTGTCATTGATGGCAATC
>JZKD02S2245020.1:110627-134950 GCA_000966675.3 Picea glauca | reverse complement strand
TCGCTTTCACATGGACGATTGTAAACCAACCCCTTCTCCCTTCCAGTCTAGAGTCAAGCTTTCTACCACTTGTACTTCTCTTGAAGTTGATGCCACCCTGTATCGTCAGTTAGTTTGTAGCCTCTTATACTTGACTCATACCCATCCTGATATTTCCTTTGTTGTTGGTTTTGTTGCCCGATATATGCAAACACCCCATGAAATCCATTGGAAAGCAGCTAAAAGGATACTTCTCTATGTTCATGGTACTATTCAGTTTGGGATACATTACAGTTCAGAGGGGACTCCCTTATTGGTTGGTTTCACTGATTTAGATTGGGCTAACGACCTCAATGATCGGAAGTCTACTATAGGTTATGTTTTCAGCCTTGGTTCAGGACCTGTCATTTGGGCCTGTAAGAAACAACAGGCTATTGCACTTTCTTCAGCAGAAGCAGAGTACCTAACAACAGTAAATGCAAGTCAAGAATCCCTATGGCTTCAACAAATCCTTTCAGAGTTTGGATTCCAGCACCAGGATCCGACCAGACTTTGGTGTGACAATCAAAGTGCCATCAAGCTCGCCAAAGACCCAGTTCAACATCAATGTAGAAAACACATCGAGCTACACATGCACTTCATCAGAAAGCTCATTCATGATCAAGTTATTGAAGTGCCCTTTTTCCCTACAGAAGATCGTGTTGCAAACATTTTCACAAAGTCTCTGACAGAAGCGGAGTTTTCCAAACTTCGATCTATGTTAGGAGTTCAGGAAGCTGTCATTAAGTGGGGATAGGCTCTAATGCCTCCTTCCTTCTCATATTGTGTCATTATTGTAAATCCTTCAATCCTATCCCAAGTTGTTCTTAAGGGGGGATGTTAGGATATTTAGACACTTAGGATTTAGTTAAGATCTACTTGGTCTAATATGTTGTTAGGTAAAAGTGTGTTTCTTTAGTATGCATTAGTATGCATTTGTAGTTAGGAAATCTGATGGTCATGATATGTTCCCGACATAGAGTGATCCAACGGTTCATACTCTCCTCGATCTTAATGGCCATTGATCCATGGCTTAACACCTGATTGGTCCATGATCTCTATTTAAAGAGAATGGAGGGTCATTTTCCAATGATCGATTGTGAGAAACTCTCTTGTAAAATCTCTCTGTAATCTTTTTCTTTGCATTAATAAACTGCTCCAAGTGGCCATGTTGGCTAGGGCTGTGGATGTTTCCCCGTAGGGGTTTTACCATGTGAAAACATTGGTGTGTTGATATTTGATCTAGTTATGTGAGTGGTTACTGAATTTGTTCGTCCTCTGTTTGAATACCTGTGTTGTCAAACACAAACATTAGGCAATCTACATGAACATTGTGCATCTCTATATGGGAATTATCACTCGAGACCAACTACACAAGCTATAATGACAATGGTAGGAATGGATAGTGTCCTTCTATTTATCATAATATCTTATATTTCATTAAGTATATGAACCCTAATTCACTTAAGGACTGAGTGAAGTCATCATGCACTCTATTTAAATTATTGATTAGCTGAAATCAACTTATGGAAATTTTCCCTATACTATCCTGAGATGGCTTATCCAATCGAAAATCACTAGCATGGTAAGAATAGTTACTTCATTCTAAACTTTTTACATTGATATAATTCCCTAATTTTCTTGAGGGTCACAAATCTACCTCTCCACCACCTATCTCCTTGTCTCACATATCTCATCATCTTCTCTCCCCTCACCATTTTCCACTCATACTCATATACCTTCCCAAATATTTCATCCCCTACGACACCTCCAACCCTCATATCTAACCTCCCCTAGCCAAAGAAATCCTCACTTACCCTCTACCTGACCCTTTCCTAGTATCCTCTCCTCTCCACCTTCCTCTTCATATTTCCTTACCCTCCACCTTGGATCTTACCGACATATTTTTTATTTTTATTTTTTTGCATTAAACACATCACACGTGTTTGGCAACAACATGAACACATCATTCAAAAGTATAAACAAAACAATAATAATGAATAAATAATTATATGTCAGCAGAAGTCCATGAGCCATGGAATCTAACCATTAGCCAAGAGTATTACAAAAATTAGATCGATAATTCATTAAACAATTGTTAAAACAATTAAGGATCCCCACATAATTTAATAGATTCTACTACAAAAGCACGAAAACCATTTTCTAGATAATTTAACTTAGTCTAAATCAACATGGTGTTATTCATAACTAAAATAAGGGTAACCTCATCATAAAATTGGATATAATTGTAACTGGGATCATAAATTCTTGATCGAAATGGTCTTGACCTTAGCTCACAGTTAAAGAGTAGCATTATCTAGAATTGGATTTCGCTGTAGCTATAGGTATGGCAATGACAAACTTAGTCTGAAAATTTTGTTAAAATTGGAACTCAAGCATTGACGAAGTGCATAATGGCCAATGACATGCCCATGCACGGTGTGTAAGTGCAAACGAAAATCCTCCCTTCTCCCCTTACAAATTGATGGCCTTGCAAAGATTTTTGACTATCGAATGCTTCTTCTGCATTTTTAATGATCCTCCCCATAAGGTGAGTTTCCCTCAAAAGTTATCCTTCGATGGTATTTATGCTTCCTTCTGTGGATAATTTCCTCCAAATTATTTTGTGTTTTTTAATGAGTCTCCACACAAGGAGTGTTTCCCTCAACGATGGTATTTATGCTTTCTTTTGTGGATAATTGCCTCAGAAATCCTATACATTTTTTTAATGAGTCAACCCATACGAGGAATTTCCCTTAGAAGTTCTCCTTTGTTTGTATTTATGCTTCCTTCTGTGGATAATTACCTCATAATTCTTCTACCTTGTTTTTAAGGAGTCTTCCCATAAGGAAAATTTCCCTTAGAAGTTCTCCTTCGATGGTCTTTATGTTTCCTTGTGTGGATAATTTCCTCATAATTCTTATGATTTTTAATGAGTCTTCCCATAAGGAGAATTTCCCTTAGAATTTCTCCTTTGTTTGTATTTATGCTTCCTTTGGTGGATAAATGAAGGATCTATGCAGGCCTATATATGGACTAGATAATCACTCAATGAAATAGCATAACAATATACTAAATACTAAATGATTAAATCACAACATCATAGAAAGAAGAAAGAATTGTAATTGCACAAAAAGGTTGCGTTCATTTTGATCAACCTTGATCTTTATAACAATACATAGCCTCATAGAACAAATAGTTAACCACTCTTGATTGAACGCTTACAACAATTGATTTTAGAAAACTACTCATGCATTTTTCATGCATTATTTAGTGAGACAATCTATATCTGAATACTAACCGACATAAAAGAAAACTGTAAATAGATTGCATCATGTTAGATGATTGACAAGACTGCATGAACTACCAACATTCTCCCCCTTGATGATCTGATCTCGAAGTTTCAAAAACTGGACTTTATCAACTCCCTTAGTGAAAATGTCTGCAAGTTGTTCTTGGGTTTTTATATACATTAGTTCTACTTCCTTCTTTTGCTTCTATTGAAGCCACTATCTTGAAAATATCCATCAATTCTAGCATACCATTTTCTTTGTGCTTGCTTGAGGCCATATAAAACCGTCTTCGACTTCTATACTTGATGTTCTTTTCCTTGCACTTCAAAACCTTGTGGCTGTTCCACAAACACTTCTTCTTCTAAGTACCCATTCAAAAAGGCACTTTTCACATCCATGTGATGAATGCTCTATTTCTTTTGATAATGAAATCATCATTCTAATAGTCTCTTGTCTTGCTATTGGTGCAAATGTTTCTTCATAATCAATTCCATACTTCTGTGTGAACCCTTTAGCAACTAATATTGCCTTGTGTCTTTCAACACTCCCATCACTATTGTACTTAGTATTGTAGACCCATTTAGTACCAATCTTTTTATTGTCATGTGGAAGTTATGTAAGCTCCCAAGTATCATTCCTGTGAATATGTAACATCTCGCACTAGCGCACTGAGCGAACTTATTCCTAGAGGACACTTGCTCATAAGTGATTTGGATTATTATGCTATTAAAACATTTAATTTTGATTATGAGGCACTATGGGTTGATGACATGGTTTAACTGCAATGACATAGACAGGTGCTATTGACTCGATTTTACTGAGTGTGTAGGATTTTGGACGTCGAGGATGAAGAGGCATTGATGGAACCCCTTGGACTCTGGATCGAGTTAGGGATTGTACCATTGGGGTTTGATTGTTTTACTATGATATTAGTGCATTTGATTAGATGATATGATATGGATATATTCTGACATGATTTGTTGATGATGCATGCTGAGAATAGCTTGCCAACTAGACTCACATGTGGAGTAAAGAGGTCATGCACGACTATAAGAGATGTTGAGGGAGAGGTGTGGACAACAACCCTGCCACAACCTACTAGTACCCCCGTCATGGATCAAGCTATAGGTTAACATTTACCTAGTTCGAGAGGACCCACGATGCCATGAGGGTAGACTGCGACAGTTGCTCACAATGATTCTAAGGGGTCCACAATAAGGCAGGGGCCTTATTCCTTAGAGGCCCTTAGTCTCCCATAAGTTGACCTGGCGGAGTATTGACTCCAGGGGTTTTTCATGTCTACCAAGTCAGTCAAGAGGTGAGTTGCACCCTTGGAGCACATGGTGCATCCTGAAGGGCATGCCATGCAAGAAAAATGGAGAGAGGTGAGTGGCACCCTTGGAGCACGTAGTGCATCCTGAAGGGAATGTCGCGCAAGGGAAATAGATTAAGGCAAGTGGAACCCTTGGAGCACCTAGTGTGTCCTGAAGGGAACATCCAGTTGTTGATGATAGATGAATGAACCTAGATGGCCTTAGGACGAATAAGGTGTTAAGAATTTTAAAAATAAATTCCATAATTAAATGTCGCCCAGTATGAAAATTTAAGGTCTAAGTCTAAATTATGCTAGTGGTAAAATTGTATCTATCTATAAATAATAATAATAATAATAATAATAATGACATAAATAATAATTATACTCTTCGTTAAATCTTGTAACACGAAGGGAGTAAGAAATTTAATTGATTCATGAAAAAAAAAAAAACTGTGGGATTAAAATTTAAAAAGGGAATTAATCATTTTATTATTTTATGATAATTTAAAATATATTAATTAAAAAAAGGAAAGGGAAAAAGGGTTAATTTCCACACTTGCCTTTTTGATTTCTAAAAAAAAAGGGGAAAGAGGGAAAATCTAAAATATTAGGAAACTAGGAACAGAGGGAAACAAAAAAAGAAAAAGGAAACAAAAGGGGAAAAAGTGGAAAGTCAAACTTAGTAAAGTATCTACCATTTAAGAGCTTTCTAATTTAAAATGAACTAGAAAATTAATAGTGGGGAAAATCCTTAAAACCTATAAGAGAATTTGGGGACACGTAGGAGCGATTCTAGGAGTAACTCTAGGTGGGTGAGGGAAATAAAGATAATTAATTAATTAAAGAAATTAATTTATGGAGGAATGAAGGGGATGTGTGACACTTGTACGAGGAGGAATTTTTAGGAATTAAATTTTAAAAACTTAATTAAACGTGATTTTAGGAAAGTAAGGAACCACAAAACTCTATATAATGAAGGGAGGAGATGGAGGTTAGATCGGCTTCTATTTGCATAACGTTATGCTACAGAAATATCTACTTGACTGACTTAACTTGTGGGAGTTGAGATACCCAGCTCAGTGAGGAGTGGTAGCTCGTCCTTGCGAGGCGAGATGGGAGCTAGTTGAAATCTCTGGATAGCATGTGTGTGTCCCCTTTGTAGCTTGGGGGACTAAGGGGGAAGAAGAGTACCCCTAGCATTGGCTGGGAGGTACCAGTGAAGTCTCATCGGTCGGAAAGAGGGAGTTGCACAGAGCGCATGGGACGTCCACTCAGAGCAGGCGATCAGGAAATGGTACGCTTTCTTCGTTTGTATGGTAGATTGTTGTAGGATTTATGATTTGGATCGACATGTTTATTTTGGGTAGGTAAACTGGTGGTCTATATTTAGGACTAAAATTTTTATGGCCTAGATGATTGATTGCATAGTTTCCCATGACCTTCATTTCCCCACATGTCCTGACCACCTGTGGTGTTTTGATTGAGACCATCATGTTGTTTCCCTTCGTCCCTAGCTCATTAGTCCTCACCTGAGCAGTCGTCCATGAGCCGGATCTACGGTTGTTGCTTCGGCATTAATAGACCTATGGATCTCAATGCCCTACTTTTTTGTGCGAGAATGATGAATGAAGAATGAGCCTATTAGTTGTATACCTCCATTGTTATCCTTGTCTGATTGGATCCTTTCAGTTCTCTTAATGATATCTACAATTTTTATTGGTACCCTGGAAATGAAAAGATTTAATCTCAGTCTAGGATTTAATTCAATCTGCAATTTTTATTGGTACCCTGGAAATGAAAGGATTTAATATCAGTCTACAATTTTTGTTTTCTCATACTAGTATCCTGGAACGTAAAAGAATCTAATTTAAATCTACGTTGTTGGGCATCTTGGAAAATGAAACAAAAAAAAAAAAAAAAAAACTTAACTTCTAAGTCGGTGTTTTATTTGGTACTCTAGATTTGGATAACGATGGTGTCAATTTTCAGCCTGCCTTTTTACACCTACCAGTGATTTGTTTTCATTTTCGTTTGACCTATCCCTGACCAACGATTTCCATTTCAATTTAAAATATTAAGAAGGCAAATTTGGCCCTGGATTCTTATTGATCTCTAACTGTTTTCTTTTTGGAGAAAACATGAATCACCTGTCGTGTTAGTACACTTGGGCAAGAAAACGTTTGTATTCTCAACTGATAAGTAGAAAATTATTTGGGCATTTTATTAAGGATTATCTATACATATCATTTACTCCTTACCCATTCAATCCTTGACGTTTCACACTACCTAAACCCAGGATTTTTCCCTACGAATTGGCCCTTGTTTATACATTTACAGACTGCGAATTGTCCTTTTACTAACAACTATTTTTATGTTAAACCCAACCTTCTATTATGATGACACAAGCGTTTAAGGTTCGATGCATTTGTAATGTCTGAGCGATTTTGTAAAATACATTTAGAGTGATTTATATTCCTTATGACAACAACGTATTTAACGTTTAATGGTAGCGAATTTATGATGTCAATTGACAACCAATTTCTTGAAAGATTGCATTTTTGTTGGACATTAATATCAGTGAATTTATATATAGTGGCCAACGAATTTATTCATTGATTGGATGGATGAATGAACGAATTATTACGGTATCAATACCGGGAGGCAGTGGATTTTATTGATCAACGATGCTTTGGTGGCATTTGTGACTGCATTTTAGTCGAGCCTTCAGGTGGCTATGTAAACATGGTCTTGTAAGGATTGATAATATCATTTATGCTATACAACTTATTCGAGAGACAACAAATACCTATGCGTGTTAGATATACAACATTTACCTCCGAGTTGATAGACAACAATATCAATGCCTTAGATGTGAATGTCACCATTACATTAGAATGTCAGCATTGAAGGCGAATTACAGCAGGGTTTATGGAATTGACAGCGTGGTGATTCTCGCTGTGTTGACCGTGTTTCCATCCATAATCTATTCAAACAGTGGTTTTATTAGTCAGAAATTTCTATAGACCACATATTGTATTTGTTTTAGATAGTGATCTTTATGGACAATGATTTGTATTATATGTTAATTACACAGAGATACTAGTTTACGCAGTGATAACATGGAGTTCTAGATAGCTTTATCTTACCTTTGATAGAAAAAAAATTAGTGATAGACATCACTGTAATAAGAGACAATGATTTAATAATTTGGACAATGATTTATAATCTCCTTTCTTTTTAGACAAAAGGGTTGTGTAATGATGGCACCCACTTGGCTTCCACCTTTTAATCACCTCGCTAATCATAAATGATGGCAGTCACCCTCGTTGTCATTAATTAAATAATAGTATTCACTTTCAATACTCCTTTGTTCATAATTGATGGCATTCTGATGGTGCGGGAATCCAAAAAAAAATCGATGATGAACTTTAAGTTGTAAACTATCTTTAACTTACTTGGGGGCTTATGGTTGTATCCACTTTAATTTCCCTTCGATGTTGTGGTCGAGGCAATCCCCCCCTTGTCACCTATGGAATGGTAAGTTCACTTTTAAAAGAATGCATCACCTTAGGTGGTTTCTAACCTTGGTTACCTTGTACGTTGATGTCTAGCTTAGTATTTAGAGTTTTTGCCTCACTATTTATGGATTCAAGCAATGCACCCAAAATTGCGGTATCAAGAGTGGCAGTAATAAATGAAATTCATGAACCGAGTCAATTGAATGACGCCTTGTACCCGAGCTTAGGATGATTCTTGTTGATTTGTGGTTTAACTTTCCAACACAGTCCATGTTGATGATTGAGGTAGATTAGGAGTTAGATTTCCTATGCACGTAGTTAACGTAAGAGATGTTGTCCTTTAGCTTCTAGGTTTTGTCATGTTTGTGTTGGGCGGGTAGTCATCCCTTATTGATTTTTCATACTTTCGACCAGTTGTTGGATGTGACACCATGTAGAGTCATTTTTTTCGGTGGCCTAGTCTGCAGACATTTGTTCATCATCAGGTTGTGTGGTTCGACTATGTGTTGTCATCACTTTCCTACTTAAAAAAAATAAAAAAAATTGCACTCTCTGTGTCAGTGGTAGTCGTAACGTTGGGGTCATTACATAATAGAATCTATATCTTCTTGCATTTCTTGCAACCAAACCTCATTAGTAAATGCATCTTTAAAACATGATTGCTCAAAATTAGCCTTGGAAAGTAATGAAAAATTTACTGTCTCACCTATTGGATTTTCTTCATGTGTTGGACTTTTACCCCTTTGATAAATGTCACTTAATCTTCTTAACTTCCTTGCAAAATTTGAATTTGATGTTAGGCTTGCACTTGGGACTGAAGAATTAGATGAGGGGGTACTTGGTGGATTTGTAGCACTTGGAACTAAAATATTAGTGGGCTGCTCATTATCAATATCATCAATAATATCCTTATCCAAAATAGATTTAGACATATCATCATGGCATTTTTGATGACCATAAACTGCCCCTTCATAAAAAATTACATCTCTTGACACAACAATGCTATTAGTGAGGGGATTATATAACTTGTAAGCCTTGATTTGTTCACTATATCCAACAAAAATGCATGACTCACTTTTTGTATATAACTTTTGTCTCTTTTGATCAACTACATGGACATAGGCTACAAAACCAAAGACACTGAAATGATTAACATTAGTTTTTTTTTCATACCAAGCTTCATATGGAGTCATTATATCAAGTGCACTTGTGGGACATCTATTGAGAATAAATACAAATGTAGCAACTGCATCACCCCAAAAAGAATTGCATAATCCCTTTGTTTGTAACATACATATTTCCATTTCCACCATTGTATGATTTTTCCTCTTTGCTACTTCATTTGCTTGAGGTTTGTAAGCAATGGTGAGTTGTCTTTTGATCCCATTCATATCACAATAATTCTGAAAATATTTTGAACAAAATTCTCCTCCACGATAAGTCCTTAAGCACTTGATTTTGCAACCTCTTTCATTTTCCACAAGGGCTTTAAATCTCTTGAATGTATAAAAGGCTTAATCCTTAGTTTTAAAAAAATAAACCCAACACTTTCGTGAGTAATAATCAATAAAAGTAATAAAATATAATGACTTACCCAAACTCTTTGTCTGCATAGGACCACAAATGTCTGAGTGAACTAACTGAAGTGGATAATGGGCCCTCCATGCATTTCCTTTTGAAATTTTTTCACTTGCATGCTTTCCTTTAGCACATCCTTCACAAATATCCTTATGTTCTTGAACCTTAGGCAAACCATAAACTAATTCTTTTGATGTTAGAAGCTTCAGACTATGAAAATTCAAATGTCCATAACTGAGATGCCACAACCAACTTTTTTCTTCATATGCCATATTGGCAAGATGGTTGTTATGTTCTCCAAACATCAATGGGAACATACTATTCTTTGACATAGGCACAACTGTAACTACCCTATTTCCTCTATTCTTATCATAAATTGTACATTGTTGATTTTCAAACACCACCTTATAATTTTTCTCACACAATTGTTCAACACTCAATAAATTATTCTTTAATTGTGGAGTGTAAGAAATGTCTTTAACACTTTTCATACCTTCTTTAGTATGGAATTCCATAGCTCCTTTTGCAACAACCTCCAATGATTTGTCATCACCCACCTTGATCTTGGATTTGAAACTCTCATCCATTGTAGAAAATAGTTTCTTATTTCTTGACATGTGGTTAGAACACCCTAAATCTAAATACCAAATATCTTTAGTGCCATTTTCATCTTTGTGATAATACAAAAGTAAATTGTTTGAAGAGGCTTCATCACCTTCTTGAGCATAACTAACACCTTTGTTATTATTTCCTTCTTTTAATCTACAATCCCTTTCAAAGTGACCATACCTTTTACAATAATAGCACTGGATATTTCTTTTATCAAATCTGCCTCTGCCTCTTGCTCTTGAACCACCTCTTCCTCTTGGAAAATTATGATTTTGACCTCTACCTTGGCTTTGGTTTCTTTTTCTGCTAGTGTTGGCATCTTCATTCTTTGTAATTTGCAATTTTGAAGAAAAATCTTTCTCGCTACTTTCTCCAAATGAATCTATCAATCTTTCTTCATGAGACATAACATATCCAACTAGGTGATCAAACTGAAGAGTAGACAAATCCTTACTTTCTTCAATGATTATTGCAACATGGTTCCACCTTGGTGTTATAGACCTAAACACCTTTTTAATCAAAACCTCTTTGTCCACAATTTCTCCAAGAGTAGCCATCTTATTGACTACATCTTTTACTCTCACAAAATAATCACTTACAATTTCATCTTCTTGCATCTTCAAATTATCAAATTCTCTTTTCAATGCCTGTAGCTTGAAAACTTTGACTTGATCAGTGCCTTGGTAAGCTTCTTGTAGAGTCTTCCAGGCATCTGCTACTATCTTTTCACCTGCAATTCTTGGAAACAAGATTTTATCAAGAACAATTTGAATATGAAATATAGCTTGAGCATTCTTCCTTCTAGATTCCTTCTTAGCTACTATATCATTTGCATTAAGAGTCGTCCAATCTTCTGGCTCTGCATAACCCATTTCTACAATCTCCCATAGATATTTCCCTATCAAAAATGTCATCATATTGATGCACCAATAATCATAATCACTTCCATTAAATTATGGAATGGGAAATGAATTAGAGTTTGACATGATTACCCTAAAACAATGATCTGAAAATAGTGGGCTTACTTTTTATGCTATTCAAGCACCCTCTACATCATTAAAATAAACTTTTTAGGACCTTGCTCAATGTCTTAGTGATGCAAGATAAATTATGTGCCAAGTTAATGCATCTTCTTTTAAATGTTCATGTGTGAGGAGATTTTCCTTTAAATGGTTAAATATGTGTTATAAATAAATACACAACAAACATAACTTGTAGCAAATAAACCATCAAACTCACAACAATAACAAGATGATAAAGGAGTTCACCCCTCTCTAGGCTACATCTCCTTGAGCCTCCATCAATGGACTTGACTCTTTGGGATTAGTTTGTCAAAGATTCTTTCACAAGATTCTTCTTAACTCCAATGGATTTTTTGACTGTTCCATTGGGTTCAGAATAGATAAAAACCCCAAAAATGACTAATAGAACTCTGAAAATGGATCATGGCTCATCCGGGCATGACCTCTTCTACATGTGGCCTTGAGCTTCCTTGTGGAAAAAACGCCTTTAAAAGTCCTCAAATGGATCTGAAACCTATCCCAATGTGTTCAATGCATATCAATTAGCCAAAAATGTCTACTCAGTCACAGAAAACAGACTTGGGCTCATCTGAGCATGACCTCAATCAGTGAGGGGTTTAAGATCCCTAGAGCTCTCTGAAAATTCAATGGTGAAAAAATTGTAAAATAAGTCTTCAAATGGCTTTGAAAATAGTTCTAATGGATTTAGAACGTCCAAAAACCCCTAGCTGGGCTTTTTTGGCACCTCATTTGGCCAAAAAATGAAGAAGATAGGCCTCTTGCCATTTTCCTCCTTCAAGCTTCCTGTCTTTGGTTCGCCAAAACGCACCTCTGTACGTCCAACCTAGCTCATGCACTCAATCTCATGCTAAAACCTAGCACTGGGTGAAACCACAAAATGGTGCAAACTGTAGGATGGTTAGGGCGCACCTAGCCCCGAACCACCAAAACTGTGGGCATATGGTTCACCATGTGACCGCGCGCTCATACAAAAAGGGCCAAGATTTTAAACCATATGGTAATGGTCGGAAGGCATGCGCCAATGGTTACATTAGAATATACATATGACCAGGGGATGGGGCTAAGCCCCGACCCAGACCGCGCCCCCATTTCAAAACACATGCAACTTAAATACATTGCAAACCATATATATATTAAGAAACATAGTGTGGCGCATTGGCAGGGTGGACTTTGCAAAGACTTTGATCAGTGGAGGAGGTCTGGGGTTCGATCCCCACAGACTCCATAACATTTTAAACTACCAAACCATATCATAATAGGGTGCCACGTGGTAGCCCACGCTTGGGCCACGTGGCACCAAACCACTTAACCAAAAAGATGCTACGTGTCCACCAATGATTCACCCAGACTACCAAATCAACATTGACATGTCACCAACTACCACCTCAGCGTACTGATGTGCCATGCCAGCTGTATGGACTGCACAGTCAACAAATTTTTTTTACCTGTTTGGTGAATCGAACAGATCGCGATATCTCACTCATCCGAGGTCCGTTTGAACCTGTTCAAGTTGCGTTGGGTTCATGACAATGAGGGATATGCACCCATTTGTTTTGAGGAAATTCCAAGAACTTTGATTTTTGAGCAAAATTTGGACCCCTAGTCTAGATTCTGATCACGCCTTCCCACTGAAAGACTTTTGGACCCACAAAATCTTATGATTATTTGTCTGAGCTTCAATACTCTTCTGCTTCCAAGTTCTATCAACTGATTCTACTTGAAAATTCTTTCTAACAATCACTTGGATACCTTGACATGCCTTAACTGTAACCGGATATGTCCCTCAACCACTGTTCTTTGGCTGCTGCTGACCCACTATTGTCTTTGTGCTTGGAAGACTACCAGACTTCCCACTGGGAATCAATTCCTTCTTGTGAGCTCTTTGGCATCAAAACAATCCGCTCTCCAATGGCTACAAAAACTTCCCTGTGACATCTTGTCAAAAACCAAGAAAACCATCAATATTGAAAACAAATTTATACAAGAATGAAAATGATGCCAACAAAGTATTTTTTCTCTTCAAGAAAATGGTCACATCTTGTACTTCATCAAAGCACATGGAGTTTTCCTGCATCTTGGTGTACTCAAAATCGACTTACAAGCCAACAAACACCATCGACTAAACATAAGTAAAAAAAAACATGATTGACACAACATAGTTGTCAAGACAACATCGACACAGGTAGAGACTCATTTGAAACATATTGACCTTCCCAAAATGACAAGTCGACATTCATGATATACAATCATGTTACAATCATGAGTCATTCAGGATGAACTATCACTAAGTTCACTGTTTACACACACACAAAAACAAATGCATGTGCATGAATCTTCAACTCTCCTTCAAGTACAAACATAAGTACATAAACACGAAACATATGGGTACATAAGAGATGAATATGAAAAAGATATATGGCTATAACAAGTGAGCATCATACCCCTCCTTTACATCCTCCTGGCGAAGTTGTGCAACAAACAAGAATGCCTTCAAACGAATTGCATTCACATGCAACTTGCATCATACAAGTTGTGATAAATCACTGTAACTTGTCATACTCTCAACATAAATGCATAGATAAGGCTGAAATGTGCATCTAGAACAGAAAAATGCAAGCCTTACTTGCTCAAGAAATCTAACCATTTCTTACCAAGCCAACTCAATGGTGAATTTTTTCTGATGAAAATCGTCTTCTTGTGAATCATCTTGACTCACATTAATGATGGAATATCCTCTTCCATTCTTGCTAGACTCTTTATCCATCTACCTCTTGTGTTGTGGATGAGTGGTTGGATGCAATGTCCAACATTGGTCAATGAGATGACCTTGCTTCTGACAATGAGTGCAAATCTTTTGCATCCTCTTTTCAAGTTGTCTTTGCTTGGAAAGTTTCCTGAAAGTGGTTAATCTTTTCCAACATTTTGAAACATGATGGTTATATAAACCACAATATGTACATGGATTTTTTCTACCATTTTTACATGAAAATTTATCATGTTTAACATAATCAAAAGCAACCAAATTATAGGCAGAAATATACCTTGAGCATTCCTGTTTATCGCTTTCTTGAGGAGGTGAGTTGGAAGAGTTACCAACTCTCTTTTGAAGACCAAAAATAGTGTTCTTGTCTGCATGGCTGTCATAACTCTTTCTTTTCACACATTTTCATTCATCTTGAACACAAACTTTGCATGCTTGAGGGATTGAACTTGCAACAAAAGTTGTTCTTGGAACTTTTTCCCTTTTCTCGTCAACTTTGGAATTTTCTCCATCTCTTTGTCCATATCCAAGACTACAATACTTGGGCCTCTCTTCAACAACAATAGGCTCAACAATGCATTGTGCATGCTTTCCTAATCCTTTACCTTCATAGCCCATTTTTAACAATAACTTGGACCCTATTCCTCTAGTGTGATTTTCAAAAACACCAAAGCATTCATCTTGAGAGGAATTTGAAGATAAACTAACATTACATACCTCATTTTCATGCATGTACTTGATAAGGGTTTCCTTTGCCTCATGGAGTTGAGTCTCCTTCTCATGCAACTTTTCAAGAAGCTGGTCTTTCTCCTCCTTCATGGCCATCAACTGCTCTTGAAGGGAAATGCTCTCTTCTCTATCTTCCCACAACTCTTGTACCATATCTCTCATGGTTACAAACTCCTTCAACATCTCTTTGTCAAAGAACTTGAATAATGAAGAAATATGATAACTATCAATGTTTGAAGCTTCCTCCATCCTTGCAAGATATCAAACTTCAACACAAAACTTGCACAAATACCAACAACTAAAACTCTAGCTATCAATGACAATCACATGAGCAAAACAAACTATGCTCTGATACCACCTAATCTGAAAATAGTGGGCTGACTTGTTATGCTATCCAAGCACCCTCTACTTCATTAAAATAAACTTTTCAGGACCTTGTTCAATGTCTTAGTTATGCAAGATAAATTATGTGCCAAGTTTATGCATCTTATTTTAAATGTTCATGTGTGAGAATTTTTTTCTTTAAATGGTTAAATATGTGTTTTAAATAAATACACAACAAACATAACTTACAAAAAATAAACCATCAAACTCACAACAATAACAATATGATAAAGGAGTTCACCCCTCTCTAGGCTACATCTCCTTGAGCCTCCATCAATGGACTTGGTTCTTTGGGATTAGTTTGTCAAAGATTCTTTTATAAGATGTTGCTCAAATCCAATGGATTTTCTGACTATTCCGTTGGGTTGAGAATACATAAAAAACCCCAAAATGACTAATAGAACTCTGAAAATGGATCATGGCTCATCCGGGCATGACCTCTTCTACATGTGGCCTTAAGCTTCCCTGAGCTTCCTTGTGGAAAAAAAAAACTGTAAAAGTCCTCAAATGGATCTAAAACCTATCCCAATATGTTCAAATCATATCAATTAGCCAAAAATGACTATTCAGTCACAAAAAATAAACTTGGGCTCATCTGAGCATGACCTCAATCAATGAGGGATTCAAGCTCCCTGAATCTCTCTGAAGATTCAATGGTGAAAAACCTACAAAAGAATTCTTCAAATGGCTTTGAAAATAGTGCCAATGGATTCAGAACATCCAAAAAACCCTAGCTAGGCTTTTTCGGCACCTCATTTGGCCAAAAAATGAAGAAGATAGGCCTCCTCCCATTTTCCTCCTTCAAGCTTGTTGTCTTTGGTTCACCAAAACACACCTCTCTATGTCCAACCTAGCTCACGCACTCAATCTCATGCTAAAATATAGCACTGGGTGCAATCACAAAACGGTGCGAACTGTAGGACGGTTAGGGTGCGCCTAGCCCCTAACCACCAAAACTATGGGCATATGGGTCACCATGTGACCGTGCGCTCATAAAAAAAGGGCCAAGATTTTAAACCATATGGTAATGGTTGGAAGGAGCATGCCGGTGGTTACATTAGCATGTACATATGACTGGGGGCCAGGGCTAAGCCCCGGCCCGGACTGCGCACCCATTTCAAAACACATGCAACTTAAATACATTGCAAACCATATATATATTAAGAAACATAGCGTGGCGCATTGCCAGGGTGGACTTTGCAAAGACTTTGACCGATGGAGGAGGTCCAGGGTTCGATTCCCACGGACTCCATAACATTTTAAAAAACCAAACCATATCATAATAGGGTGCCATGTGGTAACCCATGCCTGGGCCACGTGGCACCAAACCACTTGACCAAAAAGATGCCATGTGTCCACTAATGATTTGCCCAAACTGCCAACTCAACATTGACACATCACCAACTGCCACCTCAGCATACGGACGTGCCACGTCAGCTGTACGAACTATACGGACTGTACAGTCATCAAATTTTTTTGGCCTGTTTGGCGAATTGAACAAATCACGATATCTCACTCATCCGATGTCTGTTTGAACCCATTCGAGTTGTGTTGGGTTCATGACGATGAGGGCTATGCACTCGTTCATTTTGAGGCAATTCCAAGAACTTTGATTTTTGAGAAAATTTTTGACCCCTAGTCCAGATTTTGATCAAACAACAACCAACTCTAATACCAAATGAAGGATCTATGCAGGCCTATCTATGGACTAGATAATTATTCAATGAAATAGCATAACAATATACTAAATACTAAATGATTAAATCACAACATCATAGAAAGAAGAAAGAATTGTAATTACACAAAAAGGTTGGGTTCATTGTGACCAACCTTGTTCTTTATAACAATAGATATCCTCATAGAACAAATAGTTAGCTTCTCTTGATTAAATGCTTACAACAATTGATTTTAGAAAACTACTCATGCATTTTTCATGCATTATTTAGTGAGACAATCTATATATGAATACTAACCAACATAAAAGAAAAATGTAAATAGATTGCTTCATGTCAGATGATTGACAAGACTGCATCAATTACCAACAATAACTTCCTCAAAACTCTTATGTGTTTTTAACGAGTCTCCCCATAAGGAGAAGTTCTGCTTTGATTTTTATTTATGCTTCCATATGTGGAAATTTCCTCCAAGATCATCCAACTTTGTTATGAGTTCTCCATGTGATGAGTACCTCATAGTTCATCCAATGATTCTTAATGAGTTCCTCTCAGCAAATTCTAATTTGCCCCTCCCCCATTGTGATTTTTCTATTTTTGTTTTTCTGGTTTAATTATTCGCCACTTTTGTGCTTAGTGCAGAACCACAGGGTACACTTTTGGTGTAGACCCCAAGAGGGAAGAGTTACCATCATAACAAAACGGTGTTAGTTTGCACCCTTTTCTTTCATTTTCCCCGTTATCCTCCTACCTTAATAAACTGAAGTGGGAGCATTCCTTATCCTCCTACCATTCTTAACGGATATAGCATTGTAGCATCAAACCCTCTTAAATGATTCTAAGATGATTGATCTTATTGGGTTTTTATAAGAGAATAGATAGGTTAGTATATGGACTTCTTATTGTTTAAACTTGGTTGACCTTATTAAAATATTGTAATTGGAAGTGTAGAATGGTAATGAAGGTTATTGTTGTTTAATCACTTGATCATGGGTTATTTAAAGAGGAACATAGGGAAGCCTTAATTTTGTCAATTCTCTTAGCCTTGTAATTAGACATGAAAATTGCATTGAATTCTTGTCATTTTCTTCAAAATATTTGATCTTCTTATAGATTCTTACGTTGGACATGTAATGAATCCTTCTTACCCTTTATTTATTAAATTTCATTTCATAATATGAAAATGCTTAGCTGAGCTACATGATGATTTTACCTTGTGAAGAAAATTGAAGCTCAGAATAATTGAAGATTGATTAGAAAGAACCTAACGTGACCAATTATTATTGATGACTAGAATTAGATCTCTTCCGACACTAAGTTTATATTTCCATTATAGCTAGAATATCTCTAAGTAGGATAAAATATCATGTTGCCTCTTGATTAAGTGATGATTAGGTAAGAAGGATGTTCTAGTTATTGTGGTTTATGATTAGTCACCTTTGCACCATGAAACAAAATTGATGATTACTCCCGTGCCATGAAATTAATGTGATGTATGATTGTTATGTAATTTGCTTACTCTTGTGCCATGATAACAAAGTTTATGATTCCTCCTACTTCTGAAAGGAATGTGATGTAGGATTGGTTATGTAAGTAGTTTGTTATTGCATCATGAAAATAAAGTGGATGATTACTCTTGCGCCTTGAATATGAAGTTGATGTATGATCGTTTTAGGAATTATATTCTCTGCTCCATTAGATATTGTTGATGTTGATTGATTGAGTAATTAGATTCTATGCACCATTAACTATTGTTGATGTTGATTGATTGAGTAATTAGATTCTCTCATGTCATTGAATAATGTTGATGTATGGTTGATTTAGTAATTACATTACTCTTGCACCATGACTAGTTGTTAATTGACATTGATTGTTGATCTAATTGGATTTCGGCTTGATTGTATTAGTGGGATTTAGATACCTCCTTGTTCCTCAGAATAGTTTCCAGCCCTGAGACCTTAAGTGGTCAAAATCAATCAGATGAATCCTGGGCTTGAGAGTTGTGTCCTGGAGGTCCTAACCATGCAAAATAGGTTGGGAGGGTAGTTACTTAAATGCCTCGTGACATGGTTGATCAGTTATGTGTAATTCGCTTCAGTTGATTGTGATGGGTAACTCGCTTAAGTTGATCATGATGGGTTGAATCACATTTCCATTTTATTAATGTGTAACACAAGTATTTATAATAGCATTAGAAAAAAGAACTATTCTTACATACATAGAAATCCTGATCTACCTAAGAAGGCGATCTACTAGAAAAGGTGACCACAGAAGCCATAGTCCAGCTTCTTTACCAAAAACTCCTGAGGGGTGTACCGTTGGTTTGGGTGACCAAGCAATGGATATCCAATGTTGGGATGATCTGAGAGTAGCCAAGAGGATGTGGCTATCTCAGTGTGAGATTCAGGTATCAAAAGGAGAAGCTCAGTGCAACCATAGAGGAAGGTGCACTTATTTCATCTCAACAAAGGAGAAACCAACAAGGGCGCAAAACCAAGGTTGGTGCACCCTCCTTTATGCCTCAAAAACTTGATGGAAAATTATTTTCTCCCTAAGAGGTTGGATAGGTAGCAGAATAAGATCACTCTCAGAGTTGGAATCATGGAAAACAAAGCAGCCAAGATGCATCCATGAAGGAAGGCACACTGGTTAACCCTGAGAACCCCCCAAAATGATATTGCAGTAAATGTGAAATGTAAACTCAGAAAATAAAAATAAAATGAGACACATAGCTTTAGGGAAACATATAAGAATACTTTATTTGATTCACATTTCACCTTATATAATGAGGGAACCATTTATTTACATTTTCTTAATTAAATAACATCAAAAGTTGAAAATGGGTCACGCCTAGGTGGTTGACTTGTGTGCCCCAGGTGGGCATTCCCCTAGGCGGCCTCCTTGGCCCAATTGCTCCTTGTTTATATCTAGCTTCCCTGATAAGGTGAGGAAATTTGTTGTGAAATACTTCAAATGTGATCCACTTTTCCTGAGCTGGAGTTTGTGCTTGGTGGGTTACCATATATGAAGTGTATGTCTGATTCCTTGTAGAGTGAGTCCGGGTGTCCAACAGAATGTCTTTGGCTAATGGGAGTTGGAAATATAGAATGTTGTCCACTAGATGAGTGATGGTGATTGTTTCTTTAAATAGGGGAGGCTCAAACAACTTTAATTTATTTACATTAACAACATTATGGATTCCCAGTTGTGGTGGCAGATTCAACCTATAATAATTTTCTTCAATCTTGTCGAGGATGGTATAGGGACAATATATTATTGATAGGATGGTATAGGGATCATATGGTGGCCTTTGAAGCTCTTATTATCCAAGTGTAACCAGACTTTATCCCTCGGTTGAAAGGACATGAAGGTACTTTGTTTTTCATGGCATTGCTTGGCATGCTCTCGGGCTGCTTTAAGTGTTGTTGTTACTGCAGTGTGGCATTATGAAATTTGTTGGAGAAAACGTTGTGCTAATAAATGTTCCTGCTATTGATGGAAGGTACCTTGACGATCCCAAGTGAGTGGGAGCTCAGTTGGATATGTTGGTTGGAAGCCCAAGTAGATTTCAAAAGGTGAAAATCCTGTAGAATAATGTGTTGCCTTCTTGTAGCTATGTTGTAGAATGTGAAAATAATCATCCCATTGTTTGTTGTGCCCAAAGTGAGTTCGGAGAGCATGAACCAAGACTTTGTTGAAAACCTTTGTTTGGCCATTTGTTTGAGGATGGAATGCATTAGAAAAATTGAGGTGATGTCCCAATAGTGCCCATATTATCTTCCAAAATGTGTTGAAGAAGTGAGAATCTATGTTTGAGATGATAGTGCTTGGGAGGCCAAAATGGGGCCAGACATGTCGGAAGTAGAGTTTCGATGTTTGTGTTGTTGTAGTAGTCTTTGTGCATGGGATAAAAGTGCCATTTTGTTGAAGAGACATACCACTACCCAGATTGCATCATGTTGCTTTTGGGTTGTTGGAAGTCCAGTGAGGAAGTCCATTGAGATTGAAATACCTCTGGTTCCTTGTACATGTTTTTACCTCGAAAAGTGAACATTTCGTCTATTTTCAATTCCTATGTAGAAACCTAACACCAATTGTGTTGGACATTGGGTTTAGTGCTTCCTACGAGTTTCGTGACATGGGTTAACCCCCTCTCATGGATCCTCACTCTTGCAATAATGGTAGAGATTAATGCTTGCAGGTTTTGCTCTAACAACAATCATAGTCCAACAAATGGTATTAGAGCTATAGGTCACGAGTTTGAAAATTTCCCAACGAGCGGTGGGGGGATATTGTTGGAAATTGAGTTCAACTCTTCCCACGGGTTTCACAGCATGGGTTAATCCCCTCTCATGGATCCTAACTCTCGTAATTGTGGTGGAGATTAAATCTTGTGGTTGTTGGTCTAACAACAATATTATTGCAACAAATTGTCCATAAAACTAATACCAATTGTCTCATATCTGTGCATTGTGGTTCTTTGGCATGTTGGAACTTGCAATAATTTTGTAGAATGGATTGTGGCATGGCATGTGGTTTCCGTGATGGATAGGTCATTCATGGTAGGTTTATTTGCTCACATTTACTGGGAGAGTGAATTGATTTAGAACTATTGCAAAGAAAATCTATAGTTGTTCCATGTGTTGGCAAATGGTTTCTATTTATGATTGGGAATATTTCCAAGGTGATTCATGTGTGTGGAAAAATAATTTTAGTAAATACGAGACTTGCATTTTTCCTTGAAGTAATTGGAGCTGTGCAATGTACTTTTTTTTAAAAATATCCACGACAAATTCTTTTTTTACAAGTAATTTTTCCCAAGTTGTCCGGAGGATTTTTCTATGGACATATGTCTGCATTCAATGCAACTATATCTTCCATATCTCTTCTCTCCACAAAGGCACATGGAAAATTACATAGCCAAAAAGATTTTTTTATAGAGGATTTTTGTTTACGTTACAAGAAGGATTTTTCTTTGAAGATATGTGAGCAGATCGATGTATTTCCCACCTCCATACAATGTAGAGGCATATGGCTAGCATAGGAAGTGCTTGTGCATTGTAATGTACCCCATATTTACCCATAATTTTTTTTTCCTCGGGTCATTATTCAATGATTCCATTACTCCAATAACATTTCTTAATGATACTATGATGTGATTTAACACTACTTTTCTTTGCACCCTTTACATTTACCATATCCTTGATATTTGAAAAGAAAGACTCTAACTCATTCCTATTCTCAAGGAAGGTAGCTTGATTACCTAAGAAAATATAACTATATACATATATACATACTCACCATAGAGTATGCATTTAAATTGCACAAGCTATATTCATACTATGGAAAAGAATAAGCATATTTCGACACTAGATCGAAATTAATGAATTAACCCCTCATACTTGTGTGAAAGATATTTTACGAAATGAGTTCTATTCACATGACATTCAACACATGATAACATTAAGGCCTAGAGAAGTTGAACCAAACAGTTGGGTGCCTGATGTTCATTCTTGGTTGTTTGCCCAACTCATTAGGACTAACCCTTGAACTAACACTAGCACGAGGGCTAACATATTTGATATTTAGTACATAACTTTAACTAAACTATAACCTAGAACTGATTTGTCATTACACTTGTACTAGTCGGATAATATACAACTGTCATGGTGTAAATGAGCCCTGCCAATGACATTTATGGCGGTCTGTAACTCGCCCTCTTGGGACCATCACTTGTTTACTCTGTCCAATGAATTTCTTCCACAATTCCCTAATCACATGGGCTGGGTACAACTCTACATTAATTCCATTAATCTTAACCTACAAGTATTTTCCCTAGTCTATTGTTTCACTTGTCCTCTCCACTCTGTGTAGTTTTCCCTTTGTTTACAATGATAACCCTGTTTTAGTATTTCATGGTAGCATAACTAGCGTTTTGGTGGAGTCGGGCTCTCTTTGGTAGAGGAGAGTATGGAGAACAACATCGATCGAATGCTATCATGAGGTAAGGATTCTCTGGTTGTTTATATCCGAACTCTTGATTTTAAGAAAGGTTTTATTATATGTATCAGTTCTTTTGAAAAACTCCTAAGAGAGTGACTCGCATGTCTTTGATGTCTGGAGTAGAGTTTTTTGGAAATGGCATTTCACCCAGTAGAGTTTGGGGTTTCAATTGGTTTAAACCTATCCTTCATATTGTTTGCCAGGATTATGTGTGATTACAGCTTATTGCATGTTATTCGTTGCTTGCTCTAGGTTCCTCGAACCTTACGGGCTCGAGGTAAAGAAATAGTTTGTACTTGAGCCCTTTGGAAATATATTACTTCGGTAAAGATTCCTATATATTCATGATTTTGACTGTATGCTCTGTGGCTTTCCTAGGCTTTCTCCCTTAGTCAAGAACTAGGTTTCCCAACTGTGGGGAGAAGCATTTCCCTTATGAATTTCATGTTGTTGAGTCTTTATCTTTCGTTATAGATACGCCGATATTGGGTAACTCTATAATTTGTTTAGTGATATCCTTAGTCTGTTAATTTCTGAGGGGAAAGTCTTGTTCCTTGTGAAGGTCTCGATTCGTTTCTTTTGAAGGGAACAATTCGTTTTATTTTATATTCCTTCCTTTTGAAATCACAAAATGTGTAAATGTATGAGTATGCTAGTAACACTTGTCCTTTACCACATTTGATGTGTCCCAAAAAATTGCACGGAAAAAATGTTAAAGGACTCATGAGACAAATCTCCGCAATACATTTAATTTTGTGAGCACTTATTTCCTGGCATGTTCAATTGAATTCCTCTCCTCCAAAATTGTAAATAATGTTCCTTTAATATACAAATTTTCCTTATTCTATGACACCTTTGTACTAGTATGAATATAGTTTATGTCTCTCCTCGTTTTAGCTTTATTCCGGGGCCTTTGGGACATGGCCAAAGAATTACCTTGTCTGATGTTCTAAAGATTTGAATGTCTTAACTGGTTTTATTAAATCCTATTGACGAATAAACTCAAGCTTATTTAGAATTATATTCATGATGTTCATTTCAATAAGGTTTTGATTAAAATGAGAATGAACTCGTAACCTCATTCTATGGCCAATTGGGCAAATCCCGTGGATCCCGGATTGACAATGTACATTCTTCATTATATTTTTTGGTTGTTGTATGATTAATCTCTTTATGAAAATATTGCTAAATGTTGGGTTTCTAAATCTAATGATGGGTCCCTTTTGACTGCGAGGGTACCCATCAGGCGGTCCATGTCCCCTCCACCCCCTTCAAGTCCATGAATGACATTCTCAAGGATGCAACGAGGAAAGACGAATTTTACTATAGACTCCAAGATAAGTACAGTCTGAAACATTGTACATACAACTACACACACACACACACACACACACACACA
>JZKD02S2245020.1:94846-110492 GCA_000966675.3 Picea glauca | reverse complement strand
TTCCTATTGTAGGTAATCATTCCAATTTTTCAATAACGTTTGTACAGTCTGATCCTCCTAACTATTTGGTATAGCCTATGTATTTAACCTATAGAAATAGATGTCTAGGTAAATCTTAAATCTTCAAGTTCACTTCGAGACAGTTCTTTTCATTTTCAATTGACAATAAATTTTTGACTTCATTACTTGTATGCAATAACTTATATTCCAGAAAGGTTACGGTTAGAAGAATATGGATCCCATGTGGTTTAATTACATCTTCTATATACTTATATAACATAGTCCCATTTACAGTTAATAGACACAAAATCTCTTACTCAAAGAATACATAAAACTGTGAGAGTTATACTATATTTTATTTCATTCCAACAACATTTAAATCAATAAAACCATTCATCGAGATTTAAAGAGATGCATTCTTGAATTCATCAAACAAATAACACTCTATCAGAGAAAGAGTAGATGGGCATATCTGAGCAATTGCCAAACAACAAATGGAACATCCAAGTTCCTTCCAACCTTAGAATGGAACAACCAAATCTACTTGCTCCGCTCACCCCCTAGACTGACCATGAATTGATGAGGGCGAATTCTAAAACTCCTGCTTTGCTATAGTCCTTCTATGTCAGAAAACTCCTCATTTCCTCACACTCAGAAAATAGGGTTCATAACAGCAAGAGATGATTCTTCCCCACCGCATACTAGGCAGCATCATGCCTCCTCTCATATGCTATATATCCAAAAGCAATTGTTGCTAGGTATTTTCCCCTTGCGAATTTTCACATCTTTCCAAATCCATGATTTTCAGGGGCTGCCAATGGCCAAATTCTTGATTTTCCACTTGTAACATTCATCCCTGAGGTAGTTCCAAAATGTTCCCCACTAATGGAGTCATGATCAATTGATTTCAACCTAGTTGTTCCATTTTTCCATCAACAATAAATTTAAAAATATCTGTTTTCTTACAAGTGTCATAGTTAAAGAGTTATTTGGGTCAAATCAGATCTCTGCCCAATAGTCATAATCACAATTTACAACTAACTAAATTCAAAATTCGGAATTTCCATAAATGGCAATAATTTTCCAATTTCGAATTTACCAAAAACGAAAATAAATTCCCAAGTATTTTCAGACTTAAAAAAAATAATTGATTTTTTGGGATGCTACATGTATTTTCAATGCTTGTGAATATAATTTATGTCATTTATCATCATGAAGTTATGCACATCCGTAGTTGTGTGGAGGTTTCTTCTCTGACCATGTCTTTGAATTCCACATAGGTATTTGTTGTCTTTGTCTGAATTAGACTTGGAGGAATATGATGGACTTGGTTTATTTTCAACTATTATGCAAAGGATCCATGGAGTTGATGCTCATGAGCTACTATGATTTCATGGGTCCGCATTTGCAATAGTTCCACACTTTCTTGTGAAAATCTTGGTAATTTAGAGGAAGTCCAAATCACTTTTGGAGCGTTGATATTTATTGGATTTAGAAGGAAAGGGAAATGATTTAGGATTTGTGCAAAGAAAATGTCTCAGTTTTATATGAATTGGGTTGTAGTTTCTATTTATGGTTACTTTTGTTTAGGAGCTTGTTCATGTGTCTAGAAAAGACACCTTAGTAAGTAGAAGTGATGCACTTGGTATTGAAACAATTTGAGCTCTCTGATTTATTTATTGTTTGGAAATTTTGTGTTGTAATGTGTTTATAACTATCCTTTTTTTCAGGTTCTGCGGATGCTTTTGCTGATGCAATATTACGATGTTCTTCGGAATTTTCTTTGCGAATTGATCACTTGATCTATTTTCAATCCTTGTGGAGAACTAATATTTTATATTTCTTATGGTTTGGCATAGTTGTGCTTATATGCCTCAGGACTTCTGCATTTTTCATAGCTATACTTTGTCTATTTAAGATGATCTATTTATTAGGGACCTAACCCCATTAGGAAATCATCAAATGATCTCTTTAATTAACAATTGAAGATGAAATTACATTCCATTCTCCATAAAAAGAGTAAATATCATGGTTTATCAAAACCATAGGCTCAAAATGGTGATTCAATGGAAGAGGTGGATTTCCAATGAGATCCATCTAGATTAGATACTCTTAAAAGTGTAGGCAGTACCATGTAAGAGGTTAATAATCTATCCTATATTACTGAGAGTTCATTACTCTCTAATTTACTTTTGATGTATTATTTTGTTCTTAATAATGTTTTCTAGATATTTTTCAAAAGATGGGCCACTTCTCTTTTTAAGAGGGAACTCATCAAAAAACAATTAAAAGTCTTCCATTTTTATCATTCATTGACTCCTATGAGGTTGTACATCCAAAACCATGAGATAAACATAGATAGTTAATTCTATTTTATTTTTAATTGGGAGTTCGACCTTTAATGTCATTTATGAGGTCAAATATTTCATAAATATTACTCATAATATATATTCAACTTATAGGACAATATTAGGACATTCAGTATTCCTTTTCTTCTCCCCCTTCACCCTTTTCTAGCCACGCTCATCCACATACTTTCTCTTATGACCTTCTCTCTTGACCCTCCAATGTATTTTACCTCCTTTTCTTAATTCCTACCCTTCCTCTTCCCCCACCCATTATCCCTTTTTCATTTTCTCACCTCCGTATTACACTTCATTCCCCCTTCCCCTATGGCCCTCACACACATCCTCTCCTCCTCCCCTTCATCTTACCACCCCCTCCCACTTTTATTCTCCCTCCTTTCCTTCATGCCCACCACTACCCCTACCCTGCCCATCCAACCTTCTCCCTCTACCCCTCTACCCATGTCTCTACTTAAAAAATAGTCGTGTCTACCATTATCCTCCCACATATGCCTGATTGTGATGCTTATAGTACATGACACTTATTTGCAGCCAATGATGTAGGAATCTACGCTTGGCTAAAAACGATTCTTCTAACAAGACTAGGGACTAAAAATATGAAACTGCTAAATGTATTATCTCTAATAATTAATTCATTTAATTTCCTTCATCATTTTAATTTACAATACTGTATTGATTATCATCCTATGAAAAGAAAAAAATATGAAATGAATTTTTATTTCCATCTTCTTTTTCTAAACATACTTCCCTAACTTTCATCTTTTACTATGCCTCTTTCCACATTATTTTTTTCTATTTCGTTCTCAATTAGGCACAAATCCCTTCACCTCTTTCGAGGATGCTCCAAATTAAGAACTTGTCAATTCCTTGGACCTTGGATCATAAATTACGTACTACTTCTCGATCTAGTCTTGAAATTATTCCCCTTCCATCCAATTGGTTTAAACTTAGTTGCGATAACACTGTATTTAATCCTCTCTAATTCATTTAGAAGGAACTCATAAATAAAAAAAAATGTATAATCTCTTATAAATCTGTTCCTCCTCAATGCCATTGTTCTTCCAAGTAGACATAATCTTTATAATATTTACCTCTACAGAATTAGAGTCCTTTATTTTGTATTACAAGAAATTTACCTCCAATCACGATTATATCCTTTCTTATTCATTTAGAAGTGTCTCATCAATCAAAAATATATTTAATCTCCTAGAAAATCCTTCTCTGAGGTGTCATTGTTCTTCCAAGCATACATAACCTTTACAACTTCTACATCAACAAAATCAACCTCCTCTATTTTTCATTTGGAGGAATTTTTCATCCTAAGTGGGCCATAATATCCCCATTATATCCTTATTTAATTATGACTTATAATATTTTAATGATAATTAATGTTATAAATCAATATTTAAAAACTTAAAAATAACAAACTAAATAGAAAATTATTCCATCCTTATTTTTTTATAGGTAACTCAATCTTTTATAAATCATCACTAATAATAATAATAATAATAATAATCTAATTTTAAGGTGAGGGACCTATAAAAACAACAAATTTGTGTATGCACGACCTGCTTTGTAACACAAGAAACCTTTAGACTTAACCATTTCTTTGAAATAGTTACTAAAACATTTAAAACCCAGGTCAATCATAAAACCCACTTTATCATTTTTGACATGTTCAACTCACTTTATGTCATAAAACCCACTTTATAAGTTTTGACATGTTCAACTCACTTTATGTCCCAGTTATTTGTGTATCCGTCTTCAACTTAAATTTTATTTATATTTACAACTATTTGACATTAATAATTTTTTTTTGTTTTATATTTAAAAAATGATTTAAGAGGTCAATATTTTATTTTGATATAAAAAATTATTTAACATAATCAAATTTAATATAGATTTATTTTTATTCTTCACACATCATTATTTTTTTATGATTTCACGGAATCAATTTTTATTTAATTGATATGATGAAATTTAATATAGTTTTATTTATATTATTTTATTTATATTAAAAAATGATTGGATGTTGTTAAGATTTATCTATATATTTAGTTTTAGTGGACTTTAATCATCATCCTCATCATAAAAAATCAAACTTAATATAGTGATGTTTTTATTGTTTCTCAAGGGGTTTGATGCACTTAAGTAGTCAAATTTAATATTATCTATCAAGTTTTAAGAGGGATCAAATCTATCTAGGTGCAAAGTTTTGAAATTTGCACTCTAAAAAAGATTTGCACCTCCAAAGATTAGATCCCTCTTCAAACTTGATAGATCTAGGGTTCAAATGATTTATGCCCGTTTAATACATTAATCTTAAAGTATTAAAAATATTGATATTATAAAATATATTAATATATTAATATATTATTTTTATTATTATTGTTTTTCCTTGAAATAAAGTTTAGAAATCTCATTCTGTACTTTCCCTCATTTCTAAAATGGTATATCCCAGGGGTCGTCTACCCTTCTAGCCTTGTCACAACGGGTCAATATGAGCATCCCTACCCCCCGCCGGTTTTGAACCTGTGACCTCCCCGGAGATAACACATGTTCTTAACCATTAAACCCACTCAGGTGCTCTAAAGGGTTATCGTTATTAATAACCCTTTGCTCATCTCCATCGCACCACTTCTGTAAGGTATGTATTTTTGGTTTCTGATCTTACTGTTCATGTAAAATTTTAAATTTTATGGAATCTATTTTATGAGAAACTTGGTCTATATCTTCAGAATGATATAGTGACCTTATTACAGTTCTTACTGACATTAACTTTCATATTGCGTAATAAGAATAACTAGGCTGGGACCTGTAGACAATATGCAATGGCACGCTAAAGTTATTTATTTATAAATATTCAAAAGGCATTCCTTTTCTAAATAGGGTTTGGGTTTTATTGAAAGATCTAAGTAGCATTTCCATTTTGATCAGCTCTGCCATATATCTTCCTTTGGATGTCCATCGACATTTTTTTATTATTCTCTTGTACAGCCGAATCCCTCATCCGCAGCCGAATCCCTCGTCGGCAATGGAGTCAAAGTCTTCCTCTGATGCTCGCCCCGAGAACGAAGCTGCGATTAGTTCTCTGCAACCTTGCCATATATCTTCCTTTGGATGTCCATCGACATTTTTTTATTATTCCCGAATCCGAAGTTGAATCCCTCATCCGAATCCCTCATCCGAAGTTGAATCCCTCGTCGGCAATGGAGTCAAAGTGTTCCGAGAACGAAGCTGCGATTAGTTCTCTGGAACCTTTCGAACCCCAAACGGTTGAAGAACACAGCGAGAGCAAGGATTGGGAAGGGAACATTAACAGTAGCAGAAACATCAATCAGCAATCCATCTCCGCTTGGCTCCAGAGACAACCCAAAAGAGAACCCTGTAGTCCATCGGACAGCAATGATGCAATGATGCCTCGGCGCAGATATAGTTCAGTGCTTACATCGACTCTACCAAAGCCTTAAGGTAGGGGGTCTCTACGTGATGAGCGCCCTAGGAATGGTGGAAGATGTGACCATCTCCTTGCCTGGTTCAGTGACATGTTTGCGAGGCATATTTCAGATACTCTCACTCTGTGGGTCTTATATTCCAAATGGAAAAACTCTCTCTATAACTCTTGTTGCCTCTAAAGAGAATGCCGTCTAAGGAACTGTTCAAGGGATTCTTCGAGCAGCTGGTCCAGTTGATATTGTTGCTGGATCCTGTGCCCATCCTAATTTGCTCAGACCCCGTCTGACCTCTCCCAGTGGCGAAGGTGATGCCAATACAGGGCGTCATTGTCCTCCAATATCTGAGGCCATTGGACATCATCCTTGGATTCTTCCACTTACGATGGATCACCCAATGCAATCAATTACCAGCCTCATCATGATGCTCCGCTGGTGCTCCTCCGAGCTTATGATAGCCCATGTTGACAAAATGAGAACAAAAAGATAGAATTGGGAAAGAAAAAAAAAAAAAAAAGAGAATATAGAATATTCAGAAAAGGACAAAAGGCTGAGTTAAATAGGCTTAACCAAATCAAGAACAATTGTAATGCTGGTCAGGAAAGCTCGCAGTGTACAGTGTTGAGGTTACATATATATTTAACATTTCCTCTTAAACTCAAGAGTTACAAACATCAACACTGATAATGCTCAATTGTTGTCTCTGAAAACCAAAAACGGATTTTCCTAGTGGCTTTGTAAAAATAGAATTGAAGTGCTATGTCACCATTGTTGACTAGCTCGTGTATGAAGTGAAAACGAGTGTCAATATGCTTGCTTTTCTTGTGAAACACATGATTTTGAATACAACAATTGTTGAGGTGTTGTCACAGAAGATAAGAGTTGGCTCATTTTTTGTATGTGACATATCATTCAATATTCTTCTCAACCACACAACTTGACAAGAAGCTAAGGTAGCAACAACATGCTCTTCCTCTGCAGAGAATATGGATACAATTGGTTGCTTCTTTGATGCCCATGAAATCAAGTTCGTGCCCACCTGAAAAACTTGTCATGAGGTGTTTTTCCTATCATCTAGTCTTCGTGCAAAATCATTGTCTTGTAACTAGAGAGATGATTATCATGAGAGTGAGTGTACCATAAGCCAAAATTGAGAGTTCCTGCAACATATCTCAGAATCCTTTTAGCCATTTTCTAGTGAGAATCTTTGGGGGATTCCATAAACCTGGAAACAAGGTTGGCTGCATACATAATATCATGCCTAGTTGTTGTAAGATACAACAAACTACCTACTAAACTTTTGTACAGGGTAGAATCAACTATAGGTCCTTCATCTTGCTTGCTTAATTTTGTGCCTAGGAGTGTAGGAGTTTGACTGGATTGCAGTCTTCCATGCAGAATATTTTGATGATGTTTTTTGCATACTTTTTCTGACAGACAAAAATGTCTTTGGTTGATTAATCAACCTCGTCCCCAAAAAATATTTCATTATGTTAAGATTTGTTTTCTCAAACTCAGATTGCATGGCATGTTTAAAACTTGTTAACTCAAAATTTCCAGTATATATCAAGTCATCAACATATAAACAAACAATCATAATTTTACCATGTTGATCTATTTTGGTGTATAAATTTAGCTCATTTTGGCTTCTTTTGAAACCATTTTTGATCAAGTGTCAATTCTCCTGTACCAAGCTCTTGGATCTTTCTTTAATCCATACTTGGTTGGCTTCTCTTGAACTTCAAATCGACGTGGCTGATCCACATAGACCTCTTCTTCCAAGACACATTTCAAGAAAGCTGACTTGACATCTATCTACTATACTTGTCATTTTTGTTGAGTTGCTATAGCTATGAGAGTCCTTAAAGTGTCCAATATTTCTACTAGAGAAAAAATTTCACCATAATCACTACCTGGTTGTTGTGAGAATCCTTTGGCAACAAGTCATGTCTTAATCTTTTCAATCTGCGCCTTTTCATTAAGTTTAGTTTTGTAAACCCACTTGACACCAATACTTTTCTTATGTATGGGAAGATCAACAAAATCCCATGTCTTGTTCTTCTCAATGGACTCAATCTCTTGGTTCATGGCTTGAACCCAATGTGGCTCCTTAGTTGCCTCTTTAAAAGATGTGGGTTTACATGACATGAATGAAAACATATTGTGTTGATCAGTGTCATCCAACTATTGAATGTTTTTTCTCAAACTTCGATTTCTCTGATTTGGAAGTTTGGAGGATGAATTTATGTTTGAAGTAGATTTATCCTGAGAAATTTCAGGTTATCCTTGTACCTGCAATCTTGGAAGACCATATTGATGCGTTTGTTGTCTTGGATTCTCTGTGTCTTTAGGATGTGACATCAATGGATCTTGATTATTCATTCGCTGATTTTAAAACTCATTCCAGAATTGATTTCCATAAATTTTACATCTCTGCTGAGAATCAATTTCTTTGATATTGGATTGTAGAGCCTATATGCTTTTGATGTTTCATTGTAGCCAATACAGATACATTTCTAACTTATGTCATCCAGTTTCTTCCTTAATTCAGAAGGGATGTGAGCATATGTTATTCATCCAAATGTCCTGAGATGTGCAATAGTTAGCTTTGTCCCACTCGATGCTTCTTGAGGGACCTTCATCTTTAAACTAGTGGTTGGCAATCTATTCAGAGGATAAGCTAAGCATGCTTCTTCTTAAGCCCAAAATGTATTTGAAAGACATTTCTCTTTGAGGATAAACTGAGCATGTTATTTCTTAAGCCCAAAATGTATTTGAAAGACGTTTCTCTTTGAGTAGGCTTCTTGCCACATTCATTATTGTGTAGTTTTTCCTTTCAGTCACTCCATTTTGTTGTGGAGTATACCTTGCTGTAGTTTGCACGATGATGCCTTGTGATTTGTAGAAATTTGCAAATTATTTGGAGCTATATTCTCCTCCTCCATATGACAGATTTTAGATATTTTCCACTCTTTTTTTCAGCTTCTCCTTTGAATCCTTTGAATTTTGCAAAAGTCTCAGACTTGTGTCTGAGAAAATAGATCCAGATTTTCCTGCTAAAGTCATCAATAAATGTTAGAAAATAAACGCCACAACCTATTGAATCTGTTTGCATCAATCCACACAGGTCAGTGTGAACCAACTCTAAGTGTTGTTTGGATTGAGTGGATGACTGTGGAAAACTAGTTCTCTTATGTTTGCCAAGAATGCAAGATTCACATGGGGGATGTTGCTCTTTGAAAACAGGGAGACCTTTGACAATGTAGTGCTTCTGTAGAAGACTTAGACTCTGAAAGGGTAGGTGTCCAAATCTTGTATGCAAAACCATAGTTTCATTGGGGGTGGATGCACTTTGTGCATATGATTGGATCAAATTTGTAGTTCTGAGGGTGAGGGGAAACATTCTATTCCTAGTCATGTGGATTTCAAAAGTACCTTCTAGCCATCTTCAATTAGTTGTCCTACACTTAACAGATTATGTGTTAGATCTAGAACATGATAAAAATTGTGTATGTCTTTCTTTACATTTTGTTTAGTAAGAATAAGAACAATTCCTTTTCCTTGAACTTTGACTAAACAATAATTTCCAAGTGTGATATCAGATGAAATTAAAGACTCAATGCATGAGAGTAAATCTTTGTTACATGGCATGTGATTGTTGCAGCCACTGTCCAACAAACAGAGATCTTTATGTTGTTCTTCAGTCTTGTGGGATGAGAGAAACATACCATCTAAGGTTTCTCCTTCATGATTTGAGACATGTGCTCTACCTGAGAGTTGATTTGATTTCTTATTCCGGCATTCAGATTCATAGTGCCCGAACTTTTTGTAGGAATAGAATTGTATGCTTTATTTGTCATTTGATCTTCTCCCTCTGTCTCTTTGAGGTTGGAAATTCTTATTCTGGTTCTGTCATACATAACCTTGGAAATTATGATTCTGGTTCTGTTGTCTGTGACCTTCATTTGAGTGATGGTTACCTGGACTTCTCCCTCTTCCTTTATGATCTCCACCTCTTCCTTTACCTCTCACTTTGCTGAAAGAGAATTGATTCTTGAAGGAATTGGATATTGATTCATGTTCAAGATGTAGTCTGCTCTCATGTGTCAACAAGGAACCCATTAATTCATCTGTTGAAAAATTTGACAGATCCTTGGATTCAAGGATGGTTGTAACAACCATTACAAATTTATTTGGTAAACTTCTGAGGAATTTCTCAACAATTCATTGATCAGGGATGACTTAACCAGTACTTCGGATCTAGTTTACGATTCTCATGACTCTAGTCATAAACTGATTAATATATTCAAACTCTGTCATTTTTAAAGTCTCAAAATGCATCCTCAATGTCTCGAGTTGGACTATTTTGACCCTGTCATTTCCTTAGTATGATAATTTAAGAATGTCCCAGGCCTGTTTTGAAGTAACAATGCCTGTGATTTTTGAGAAAATTGAGTCATTCATGAAATTTTGAATTCAAAAATTTTCCTTATTCTCTTTATTCCTTTCTGTTCCTACACGTAAAACCAAGTCTACGAAGTTCTCTCAGTGACTTTGGACCAAAAAATGCATGGTAGACCACTTCTTTAGCTTCAATTTGGCTGGATGTGACTATCTGAGGGCGAGATCTACAGATTCATAGCTCTGATCTCTTTTCTTTAGCAACAGTAGCAACTGTAGCCCCTCTAATGGCATAATCAGGCTTTCTGAGTTTACTCATGAGCCAAAAAAAATAAAAAAATTAAAGTTGAGTTTCTTGTGTGATTGTGGATTGAAAACAAGGTGCTTCCTGACCTCGGACCTGGCGTATTCTGCTGCGAGTCACCCCGACTCTCCTGACTCCCGATTCAAAAACTATAGCCTAGTGAGTGCTAGCTCCTTGCCTTTGACATCCATGATGTGACCTCTGACTATGACCCGGGGCCCAAATTCTGAGAGCTTCGCATTGTTGAAATATTGCTTTCTCTCTTCTTCTGAAACCTGAACTCTCTCTCGCATCAAATGAAGGGTCCACGACTCCCCGTGATCCAATGGTTCAAATATCCTCTTTGCACTTTGGGACTTCACGTATTGGGACTCTAGAAATCAACTCCCCCCTTTCTTCCAAAACCTGAATCCCTACTCAGCGCTTTCCAGATCAACGATCTAGATGTCTCCTTCTAGCCCATGACTGAGATCAAATCACGAAGTCAGACTTCGCGAGTTTTCACAACTCTTACCTTGGGATTTTATGATTTGCGAATCAACGAAGTGTTGATTCAATGTTGCATCCAACGGTCGATATCTCTCTTGCAACCAACAGTCAAGATACACTTCATGACTTTGTGCTTTTGTGTTACAGGGCTTTCCATTTCACGAAGTTGGAGGACCACTCACCTCTCTTCTTCCAACTCCCAATTTTGCGAAGTTCCTCGGGACCAGATCTATGGTCCACACTCCTCTCACGATCTAATGACTCAGATCAAACCTTTGAATCGAGACTTCACATTTTGGGACTTCGCAAGTCCACTTTCATTTACAACCTTTGCAAAAAATCATTGAATACGTGAAGTTTCAAAAAACATTGGTGGTTAAAGATTGTGCACAATTTCTTGATCTGACAGTTGTTATTACTCTCACCTTGATATCACGGCTGAAACATGTTCTCATTTTTTTCATTTTTCTCGTCCTTTCTGATCTTGATTAATGGCTCAGATATGTTCGCAAGGCTATTCTTACGGTTGTTGAGCTTGTCTTTTCCTGTATGAACAAGGACTTTCTTCTTCAGAAGGAGTTTTGTGAATCTTTCATGAATTCTTTAAAAAAATCACGGATCTTTAATTTTTGTCCTTTCATTCTCCTTCCGCAGGTTTGCCTCCACACGCTGTGATGTTTCCAATGATATTTTGAGCGAACTGATGTCTCCATGCTCCTTTAGCAGACTATGGAATGTTCTCCAAGATTATTTAAACGTTGCTTCCTTTTGCAACTTCTCTACTTCTTCACGCTTATTGTCTGCAACGATATTTTGAGCATATCATGGACTGTGTCCTATTCTCCAATCACTGTGAAGAATCTTGTGTCTTGTGTGCTCTGGTAGACAGTGTAAGTTATGCGCTTCTTAGGATCGATCTTCTCTCCAAACTATGTGAAGAGGCTTACGTCTGAAGTTCTGATACCATGACAAAATGAGAACAAGAAGATAGAATTGGAAAAGAAAAGAAAATGAGTAGTGAGAATAGAAAATATTCATAAAAGGAAAAAAGGATGAACTAAATAGGCCAAGACAAGTGGCAGTGTATAGTTAGACTGTTAAGGTTACATATATATTTAACACATGTTTTCTACACATAGTTGTTATCTCTATTTAATTCTGTCAAATAGTGAATATTTTGAATATTTAGCTCATTAAAATTGTATGCAGCTTCTCTGGTGATTGTTAGTAGCCACTTCATTGTAAGTTTGAGATTTGCTTAGAGAAAAATAATAATGGAAATAGATATGGCTTCATTTATAATGATTAATTGTAAAATTTTCAATTCAAAGAGTGGATTTCTCCATTTAGTCTAATGTTAAAAAAATCGAATCGTAAAGAGGTGTCACCTATTTATTGCTTCTTACATTGTTTGTTTTGGAGATAGTTAAGTTTTGAAGTGTTTGGTTTAGCAATTGAGAAATATGCAAGCTACATATTACACAATCTAAATTATATATATAGGAAGATGCATATTACATGGTCTATATGATATGATATCATAGTCTACATGATATCAGAATCATATCGTATTTCATTAAAATCAACTTCTTTTTTGGTGGAAACATGATATTAGTGTTCAACCAAATGCAATGCCACTGTAATGAAGGATGATGAGGGGTTATTGGTGTAGAATTGAAATATTATTAAGAATTACGAAAATATCTTGGACAATTTCATAATCTTTTCTACTTTATTAGTATGTGTTATTCACTAATAAGTAATTTCAAGCGAAAAATCTTAAACAATTTCAACTTATTATTATTTGTTTAATGACTTTAACTAATCTAAACAATATCGGCAACTCCCTTACGAACCTCATAAGAAGAATTATTATTTTGTTAAAGAGAATATTGTCAATATACATGGTCTATATACAATTTAAATGATCAATATAGTCTACATGATCAGAAGCATATCGTATTTCATTAAAATCAGTTTTTTTTTTGGTGTTGAACAAAATGCAATGCCACTGTAATTAATCATGATGAGGGGTTATTGGTATGGAATTACAATATTTCAAATATGGGGATAAGTATTGAGAATTACGAAAATATCTTGGAGAGTGTCCTAATCTATTTTACTTATTATTATGTGTTATTCACTTCAACCAAAAAATCTTAAGCAATGGCAACTTATTATTATGTGTTTACTCACTTCAACGAATAATATCAACAACTCCCTTAAGAAACTCATAAGAAGAAATAATATTTTTTTAAAAAGAGCCCTTCTAGTAATTTCATCTATATAATTATAATGATTTAATTTAAGTTTATCTATATCATAAAAATTAAAATGGTTTAATTTCAGTTTATGTCTATTAAATTCACTTAACAATCTTATTATTATGAAAAATATAAAATATTTTAATTAAAAATAAATTTTTAACATAAAATGTATTATCATAAAATAACCTCTAATATTGTGTAAAAAAATAAAAAACCAAACAATTTACATATTAAAAATGATAACGAATACTAAAAAATTTCATCCCATCAATCCACCTACTTATAAATCATTTCCCTATTAAAAAAATGTTTCTTAAACATAATATCCTATTGGTATATCATACCCACTCTACTAGAGTAGACATTCTTTTATCAAATGTATGTCATATATTGTATCTACCCAATATATACTATGTTCCAATAATGTTAATTAATTAAAATAGACATGATTTTATCAAAATAAATGATACATCTACTATTTAATGATCGTTGTAAGAGGTAGTCTTGAAATTGTTTAAACTTATTTATTCCTCATGTAAATATAGTTTAAAGATGAATACAAGAGAATGTATTTCTATTACAATAATTGTTTAATTGTTTTTTTAACTTTTTGATAGAATGTCTAATGCATATAAGCTGGAATTGGGATACTTAAATCTCATAACTCATAGGGACGATGCCTCTTATAAGGGTGATGCATCCAAAAGAGGCCAACATGTCCACTTTGAGAGAATTGAACCCAAGCATGGAGGATAACAACTTGCTACCCAACCACTTCAGCTAAAGATTAATAAACATCCCACAACATCAAAGAGAGACCTTCTCTAAATCAATTAATCAACATCACAAAACATCAAAGAGAGACCTTATCTAAATCAATTTTATTATTAGTCTCTGCCAAAGGCCTAGGTCTATAGCAGCCGGTTTTTAGTTGAACATGAATTGTTTTTGGCATTGATAAAAAATTTGTAGCTTTTTTTGCATAGTTTAACTTTGTTGTGAGCGATTCAATTTTATTCACTGTCTTCTTGTTGGTCCTTCAAAACAAGATCTTATTGTTGGACTTGTGGCATGAATTTAATAAGAAATTTAATTCTATTGGATAGTTGGAAGGGGTGCCTATATGACTGACAAAGTTTTGACAAGATCTCGGTTTCCGATGCTTTCCATTCTGTGAGTTGTTGAATGGGGACATTGAAATTTGTGGGCCAAACAATATACAATTGTATTTATTATAAAATATATTTATTCTCTTACACTTGTTCTTTAAATTTAGTAGTATCCATAAATTTTTAAGGGATTTTTGTGTACTATATGACATAATTTTGTGTGAGGGATTTTATGGATTGGAAATATTTCTAATTGAGTTCTATTGTTGTAAGGAATTGTTGAGTTCTTTGCATTTGATCATCATATAGTGTGCTATGATCAAATATGAGGTTCTTTGGTTCTTTGGAAGTTGTAATTTTTGCAACTTGGGATCTGCATGACATGAATATTAGCTTCTACAAATCTACGTAGAGGGTAAGAAATCCTGTGCATCTACTATGTTTCTTTGAACTAGTTTTTTTTCATATTAATTTATGTATTTTCAGAAAAGTCCAAGTAGTTTCTCTCATGCATAGTGCAATAACATGATCTTTTAAGATCCCACATATTTATATCTTTTGTACTTTTTATAGGTTTTTTCCTCACATAATGAACCTTTGGTTGGTTTCAATTCCTGTGCATATAATTGATACCAATTCGTGGAAATCCATGCATTTTGGTGCTTTTCCACATTTGCAGTTGCAATAGTTATGGAGCATGGATTTCCCCATGTTTTTCAGAGTATTTTTCTATGAACATATGTGGGAACTCGGTGTAGTTATGTCTTTCACATTTTCATTTACCTTTGAAGATGTATATAAATTTATTTTTAAAAAGATATGTTTGAATGTGAGGAAGCTAATGCAATTCTTGAAAGAAATGTGATCCTAATTCATATTGATATGATTGCAATGCATGTATATCTTTGTTGTCGATACAAACCAAGAAATGATGTATTGATCCATTCCACAATTCAATGGAAGAGTAATGAAAATACAAGGGGGATGTAGAATGCATCAAACAAACAACGTCGAAGAGTATATTAAAATATTCATCCAATCTAAAAAGATGATTTATTTGTAGTAGATGTTGAATATTGCGATGTCCAATGCATTGTTTCTTATGTGTGGAGACGTTTTATTCGAATATTTGTTTTCATATCGCATATGTTAAGGTCCTAACCTGCACATAGGTAGATCAATGTATTCGGATGTAATAAAGGTCAATATTAATAAGACCTTTCAATAAAATAGAATAAGGCGGATGTAAGAAGACCTA
>JZKD02S2245020.1:77165-89851 GCA_000966675.3 Picea glauca | reverse complement strand
TGCCCCCTCGAAGAGGCCTGTGAACATTGCTATCTGATTCAAAGTGCTATTTCTGTTGCTATTTCGTATATCGTTTCTGTGTATTGTGAAGATTATGCTGGATATTTTACTGTTAATCTGTCATTTCTAGCATTTCATATCTGTTCTGCATATTTTATATATCTTGTATCTTGCAGCATAGGTGTATCCTCTATAATTTGTATAGTTTTTTACTTAGCATAGTGAACATTTGGTTTATTTTGAGTTCAGGTGCAGGGAATTGATACAAATTCTCCGACATCCTTGCATTGCAATGCATTTTTGCATTGACACTTCTAATAGTTTTGGACCATGGATTTTTATCGCGTTGTCTCTAGGATTTTTCTATGAACATATGACAACATGCAGTGTGGTTATGTCTTCCAAAAGATGATTTTTCATAGAGGCATATCGCCAATGAAGCCAAGACTTGTGTATTTTTCAATACTTGTGAGGTGAATATATACCATTTATCGTGGTAAATTTAGCCAATCCCACAGTTACAATAGTTTGGCGCCATGAATCAAAGGAATTCACCTTGGTAGTGTATTTATATTTCAAAAATATCCTAACTAAAAATTCTTTTTTTATAGATTGTCCCAAGGATTTTTTCTATGAATATATGCACAAACTCAATGCAAATACGTGTTGTGCACCTCCACTTCTCATAGATCTATATGTATATCATACGAAACACTTGTGTATTTTCAATTCTTATTTATCGTATGAAAAAATATATGGGTTGATAGTTCACCTTCACTTTTATTTATATTTGAAGATGTAGATAGTTTCATTTTCAAAAGATATGTCTTAATGTTAGCTAACTGATGCAATTCTTGCAACAAATAGGATCCTAGTTCATATTGATATGGTTACAATGCATTTATATCTTTTTTGTCAAGACAAACCATGAAATGATGTATTTCTCCATTCCACAGTTCAATGGAAAAGTAACAAAAATGAAATGGGTGGTGGATTGCATCAAACAAAAAGTGTGCAAGAGTACATGAAAAAATTCATCCAATCTGAAAAGATTTTTTCTCTATAGTAGATGGTCAATATTTCATTGTGCAAAGCAGTGTTGATTATATGTGGAGGCTTTTTATTTGACAATCTTTCCACACTCCGCATAGAAATATGTTTTGTTCCTTGTATACGTTTTTACCTCGAAAAGTGAACATTTGGTCTATTTTCAATTCCTATGTAGAAACCTAACACCAATTGTGTTGAACATTGGGTTCAGTGCTTCCTACGAATTTTGTGACATGGGTTAAGCCCCTCTCATGGATCCTCACTCTAGCAATTATGGTAGAGATCAATGCTTGCAGTTTTTGTTCTAACAACAATCATAGTCCAAAAAATGGTATTAGAGCTATAGGTCTCGAGTTTGAAATTTTCCCAACGAGTGGTGTGAGGATATTGTTAGACATTGGGTTCAACGCTTCCTACAGGTTTCAAAACATGGGTTAACCCTCTCTCGTGGATCCTAACTCTCATAATTGGGGTGGAGATTAATTATTGTGGTTGTTGGTCTAACAACAATCTTAGTGCAACAAATTGTCCAGAAAAATAATACCAATTGTCTCGAATCCCTCCATTGTGGTTGTTTGGCATGTTGGCACTTCCACTAATTTTTTATAATGGATTTTGGCATGACATGTGGTTTCCATGATGGATAGGTCATTCATGGCAGGTTTATTTTGTCTCATTTACTAGGAGAGTGCATTGATTTAGAACTAGTGCAGAGAAAATGTGTCCTTGTTCCATGTGTTGGCGAATGGTTTCTATTTATGATTGGGAGTATTTCAAAGTTGATTCATGTGTGTGGAAACATCATTTTATTAAATACGATACTTTCTTTTTTCCTTGAAGTAATTGGAGTTCTGCAATGTATTTGTTTTTTTAAATATCCACGCCAAAATTTTCTTTTATGAGGAATTTTTCCCAAGTTTTCCACAGGATTTTTCTAGGAAATATGTTTGAATTCAGTGAAGCTATATCTTCCACATCTCCTCTCTCTGCAAAGGCACATGGAAAATCACATAGCCAAAAATATTTTTTTATAGAGGAATTTTTTTTACATTGCGAGAAGGCTTTTTCTATGGAGATATGTCAACAACTTGATGTATTTCCCACCTCCATACGTTGTAGAGGCATATGGATAGCATAGGAAGTACTTGTGGATTTTCAATGCTTGTGAATACAATTTATGTTTGTTATCATCGTGAAGTTATGCACATCCATAGTTGTGTGGAGGCTTTTTCTATGACCATGTCTTTGAATTCCACATAGGTATTTGTTGTCTCTGTCTGTATTTGAGTTGTAGGAATATGAAAAACTTGGTTTATTTTCAACTATTGTACAGAGGATCCATGGCATTGATGCTCATGATATGCTATGATTTCATGGGTCCTTATTTGCAATAGTTCCACAATTTCTTGTGAAAATCTAGGTAATTTAGGGGAAGGCCAAATCACGTTTGGAGCATTGACATTTCTTGGATTTAGAAGGAAAGGGAAATGATTTAGGATTTATGCAAAGAAAATGTATCATTTTTATATGAATTGGGTGGTAGTTTCTATTTATGGTTACTTTTGTTTAGGAGGTTGTTCATGTGTCTAGAAAAGACACCTTAGTAAGTACAAATGATGCACTTGGTATTGAAACAATTTGAGCTCTCTGATTTATTTATTGTTTGGAAATTTTGTGTTGTAAGTGTTTATACCTATGCTTTTTTTTTCAGGTTGTGTGGATGTTTTTGTTGATGCGATATTACGATTCTCTTCTTAGGAATTTTCTTTGCAAAATGATCACTTGATCTATTTTCAATCCTTGTGGAGAACCAATATTTTATATTTCTTATGGTTTGGCATAGTTGTGCTTATATGCCTCAGGACTTCTTCATTTTGCATAGCTATACTTTGTCTATTTGAGATTATTTATTTGTTAGGGACCTAACCCCATTAGGAAATCATCAAATGATGTCTTTAATTAAAAATTGAAGATGACATTACATTCCATTCCCCGTCAAAAGAGTGAATATCATGGTTTGTCAAAACCACGGGCTCAAAATGGCGATTCAGTGGAAGAGGTGGATGGCCATTGAGATCCATTTGGATCAGATACTCATAAATGTGTAGGGAGTTTTGTGTAAGAGGTTAATAATCTATTCTATTACTCATAGTTCATTACTCTCTAATTCACTTTTGTTGCATTATTTTGTTCTTAATAATGTTTTTTAGATATTTTTTTAATGATGGGCCACTTCTCTTTTTAAGAGGGAACCAATCAGAAAACAATTAAAATACTTCCACTTTTGTGATTTGTTTACTCCTACAAGGGTATAGATCCAAAACCATGAGACAAACATAGATAGTTAATTCTATTTTATTTTTAATTGTGAGTTCGACTTTTAATGTCATTTATGAGGTCAAGTATTACATAAATATTACTCAAAATATATATTCAGCTTATAGGAAAATGTTAGGACCTTTTTCCACCCATGCTCATCCACATCCTCTCTCTTATCACATTCTCTCCTAACCCTCCAATGCATTTTACCTCATTTTCTTAATTCCTACCCCTCCTCTTCCCCCACCCATTATCCCTTTTTCCTCCTAACCTCCCTATTACACTGCATTCCCCCTTCTCCTATGGCCCTAACACACATTCTCTCCTCCTTCGGCTTCATTTTTCCACCCCCTCCCACTTTGATCCTACCTCATTTCCTTCATGCCCACCACTACCCCTACCTTGCCCATCCAACCTTGTCCCTCTACCCCTCTACCCATGTCTCTAATCAAAAAATAGTCTTGTCTACATTAGTTTCCCGCATATGCCAGATTGTGATCCTTATAGTACATGACACTTATTTGCAACCAATGATGTAGGAATCTAGGCTTGGCTAAAAAAGGTTCCTTTAACAAGGATAGGGACTAAAAATGTGAAACTACTAAATGAATTATCTGTAAGAATTAATTCATTTAATTTCCTTCATCGTTTTAATTTCCAATACTATACTGATTCTCTTCCTATGAAAAGAAAAATATATGAAATGAATTTCTATTTCCATCTTCTTTTTCTAAACACACTTCCTTGATTTTCATTTTTTATTATGCCTCTCTCCAGATTATTTTTTTCTATTTGATTCCCAAGGAGGCACAACTCCCTTCACCTCTTTCGAGGATGCTCCAAAATAAAAACTTGTCAATTCCTTGGACCTTGTATCATAACTTACCTAGTGCTTCTCGATCTACTCTTGAAATTATTCACCTTCCATCCAAATGGTTTAAACTTAGTTTCAGTAACACCGTATTTAATCCTCTCTAATTCATTTAGAGGGAACTCATAAATAAATAAAAAATTTCTAATCTCTTATAAATCCCTTCCTCAGTAATTTCATTGTTCTTCCAAGTAGGCATAATCTTTATAGCATTTACCTCTACAAAATTAGAGTCCTTTATTTTGTATTTCAAGAATTTTAACTCCACTCATGATTTGATCCTATGTTATTCATTTAGAAGGGCCTCATCAATAAAAAAATATATTTAATCTCCTAGAAAATCCTTCTCTCACTTATCATTGTTCTTCCAAGCATACATAACCTTTACAACTTCTACATCAACAAAATCAACCTCCTCTATTTTTCATTTGGAGGAATTTTTTATCCTGAGTTATATCTTTATTTAATTATGACTTATAATATTCTTTTAATGATAATTAATGTTATAAATCAATATTTAAAAACTTAAAAATAACAAACTAAATAGAAAATTATTCCAACCTTATTTTATATTTTATAGGTAACTCAATCTTTTATAAATCATCATCAATGATAATAATAATAATATAATTTTAAGGTGAGGAGCCAATAAAAAAACATCAAATTTGTGTATAAACTCTCTTCTTTGTAACACAAGAAATCTTTAGACTTAACCATTTCCCTTAAATAGTTACTAAAACATTTGAAACCCACATTAATCCTAAAACCCACTTTATCATTTTTGACATTTTCAACTCACTTTATGTCCTAAAACACACTTTATTTTATTGTGATATAAAAAATTATTTAACATAATCAAATTTAATATAAATTTATTTTTATTCTTGATTTGACACATCACTAATTTTTTTATGATTTGGGAATCGTTTTTTATTTATTTGATATGATGAAATTTAATATAGTTTTATTTATATTATTTTATTTATATTAAAAAATGATTGGATGTTGTTAAGATTTATCTATATATTTATTTTTAGTGGACTTTAATCATAATGGTCATCATAAAAAATCAAATTTATAGTGATATTTTTATTGTTTCTCAAGGGGTTTGATGCACTTAAGTAGCCAAATTTAATATTTACCACTATAGATCCATCTTAATATCTATCAAGTTTTGAGAGGGATCAAATCTATCTAGGTGCAAACCTTTAAGGTTTCTTTAAATTTTGAAATTTGCACTCTAAAAAAGATTTTCACCTCCAAATATTAGATTTCTCTTAGAGCTTGATAGATTTAGGGTTAAGATATTCTATGGTGGTTTAATACATTAATATTAAAGTATTAAAAATATTTATATTATAAAATATATTAATATATTATTATTATTAGTTTTCCTTGAAATAAAGCTTAGAATTCTCATTCTGTATTTCTCCTCTTTTCAAGAATGGTACTCAAGGTAAACCATATTTAGTAGAAAGCGTGAGGTTTTTTTGGATAACTTGATTCATTTAAAAGCTCAACATATTACTTGTAAAAATTGAAGTTTTGTGGAGAAAAACACCCCTCATCACAACCTAATTAACTTATTAATATATATATATTAATAAATTAAAAATATTAATATATTTTATAATATATTACAACCTTGATAACTACAATATTATTTATTATTATTATTATTATTTAAATATTTTATTATTAATTTAATGTTATAAGTTATATGAACATCTTCCATGTAAAACTCATTTAAACTCAACAATTTCAATATTAACTTTGAACCTCCAAGCTGTAAATTGTAATTGTAATGAAATTTAACTTCGTTTGGCTTATAAAAAAGAAAAAAACAATGTGTTAAACATATGGTAACAGAAACAGTGCCGCAACTTGGTAAAGCCTTATTGTTATTAATCCATAAAAATCTTTGCTCATCTCCATCGCACGACCTTCTAGCGGTTATGTATTTTTTGTTTCTTATCTTACTGTTCACATAAATTTTTATGGAATCTATTTTATGTGAAACTTGGTCTATATCTTCAGAATGATATAGTGACCTTAATACAGTTTTTATTCACATGACCTTATCACACTTATCTTCAAATGTAGACAATACGTAATGGCATGCTAAATTTATTTATTTATAAATATTCAAAAGGCGTTTCTGTTCTAAGTAAGGTTTGGGCTTTATTGAAATATCTAAGTAGCATTTCCATTTTGATCAGTTCTTCCATATATCTTCCTTTGGATGTGCATCGACATTTTTTTATTATTCTCTTGTACAGCCGAATCCCTCATCCGCAGCCGAATCCGTCGTCGGCAATGGAGACAAAGTCTTCCTCTGCTGCTCGCCCCGATAACGAAACTGCGATTAGTTCTCTGGAACCTTTGGAACAGTCGAAGAACACAGCGAACCCCGAACGGTCAAAGAACACAGCGAGAGCGAGTATTGTGAAGGGAACAGTAGCAGTAACATCAATCAGCAATCCATCAGAAAGGGCCGTCCGCTTGGCTCCAGAAACAAACCAAAAGAGAACACTGTAGTCCATCGGGACAACAATGATGCCTCATGTTATACAAATTGAACCTGGCGCAGATATAGTTCAGTGCTTACATCGACTCTACCAAAGCCTTCAGATAGGGGAGCTGTACGTGATGAGCGCCCTAGGAATGGTGGAAGATGTGACCATCTCCATGGCTGGTTCAGTACTTATAAATCGAGAGAGAAGCCATTGCACAAGATTAACACACAATAATAGAATGTATTAATTAATAGACAAATGGAGGTTATATATATAGCATATCACTGATTCCTAGTAATCTAGATCGTAAGAAAGTGGATCTGATTAGCTAAAAATAGTAAACCTAAAAACTCACAGTTACAACAGTCATACTTGACACTCACAGTTACAATAGTTGTAGTTAACCTAGAAACTCACAATTACAAAACATAACAAAAGGTTACAACAGTAGAACTTTGATCTGTCTGTCTAATCTAGTCTTCCTCAGCACATAGCTTCCGCTCTTTCTTCTTCCTCTTCTTCGAGCTTTCCAGACACATTTAAAGTCAAAATGCCTCTGACCATCTTTCTTGCACTTGTATATTGGACAATTTGACAACTTGGCTCATCGGGGCTTTCGTGATAAAAGTTGACAATTATTGATGCATTCTATGAACTTGCCTTCATCTTTTGGATTTTTGCTTTCGGCTATCCTTCAGTATCTAGAAGAAAAGTTTGGATACAGAATGTCTTCAACATTCCTTTACACAAGGTGACTTCCAATAAAAACATTGTACTTGAAACTAGGGCTACCAACTTGCATCAAGATACAAGTTCTTATTTTTACATAAACATTTATATAAAAACTTTAAACTCACCACACACCACACATAATAATATATATAACACACACAAATCTACCAAACCAACTCAAACACTTGCCGAACATAAAGTCCACCCATTGCAGCGGAATCAAAGTTTCGACAGAGAGAAAATTGAACCCTGTTGTCAACGCCAAAGCAAATTTGGATATCTTTTCTTCCACGCAGCTGTCACTGATCAACGAATGCACAAGCATCTAACTTCTCACAGTTTGATCAACGAATATCTGGGCAACGATACCCTCGTCAGTTCTCCTACGCAGTTGTCCTTTATTCACAAGGAGAGTCTCCCGCAACAATCTCACAAAACACAGAAAATTTAGAAATTCAAACCCTCTAACCTAATCTACTCCTACAGCAGAAACTTATCACTCTTCTCTCATCCTCAAGCCCCTCTCGTGAGAGAGTCAGGGCGGTCCTTGCTCTGATACCAACTTATAAATGGAGAGAGAAGCCATTGCACAAGATTAACACACAATAATAGAATGTATTAATTAATAGACAAATGGAGGTTACATATATAGTATGCAAATCAGTGACCAATCTAGATCATAAGAAAGTGGATCTGATTAGCGAAAAATAGTAAACCTAGAAACTCACAGTTACAACAATCATACTTGAAACTCACAGTTACAACAGTCATAGTTAACCTAGAAACTCACAGTTACAACAGTCATAGTTAACCTAGAAACTCACAGTTACAACAACTGTAAGCATTATCTCTAACATCAGTGACATGTTTGTGAGGCATATTTCAGATAATTTCATGGATCTGATTTTCCAAATGGAAACTCTCTCTCTCTAACTCTGGTTGCCTCTAAAGAGAAGGTCGTGTCAGGAACGGTTCAAGGGATTCTTCGAGCAGCTGGTCCAGTTGATATTGTTGCTGGATCCTGTGTCCATCCTAATTTTCTTTGACCCTGTCTGACCTCTCCCAGTAGCGAAGGCGATGCCAATACAGGGCGTCATTGTCCTCCAATACGCATCATCCTTGGATTCTTCCACTTACGATGGATCGCCCAATGCAATCAATTACCAGCCTCATCATGATGCTCCGCCGGCTCGTCGTGCTCCTCCCAGCTTATGATAGCCCATGTTTACTACACATAACTGTTACCTCTCTTTAATTCTTTCAAAGAGTGAATACTTTGAATATTTAGCTTCTCCGGTGATTGTTAGTAGCTAGTTCATTGTACTTTTGAGATTTCCTTAGAGAAAAAAAATAACCGAAATAGATATGGCTTCATTTATAATGATTAATTGGTCTGATATAATTTTCAATTCTAACCGTGGATATCTAATGTTAGAAAAATCGAATCGTAAATAGGTATCACCTATTTATTGCTTCTTACATTGCTTGTTTTGGAGACAGTTAAGTTTTGCAGTGTTCGGTTTAGCAATTGAGAAAGATGCAAGCTACATATTACACAATCTAAATTATCAATAATCTAAATCATCAATAATCTAAATCATCAATATAAGAGGATGCATATTACATGGTCTATATGATATGATATCATAGTCTATATGATCCGAAGCATATAGTATTTAATAAAAATCATCTTCTTTTTTGGTTGGAACAAGAGATTAGTGTTGAACCAAATGCAATGCCACTGTAATGAAGGATGATGATATGATATCATAGTCTATATGATCCGAAGCATATCGTATTTAATAAAAATCATCTTCTTTTTTGGTGGGAACAAGAGATTAGTGTTGAACCAAATGCAATGCCACTGTAATGAAGGATGATGAGGGCTTATTGGTGTGGAATTACAATATTTCAAATAGGCGTAGACTAAACTCCAAACAAAAGGGACCTTTGCATTTTCGGCTTCCGGACTTCCGTCGCCGATCACCTCCCAGCCCCGGCCGGTTACCCGTCCCATCTCACAGCCCCCTCCTTCTTCGTCCCGTCTTCTCTTCGAGACTCGACCCTATACCATCCTGGCAGATACTATGCACCATGGAGGAGCCCAATCATTGGGACTCCTGCATGGAGCACGTGAGGGTATCTCCTATGGACCGGATATGCCCATCCATACATGTTCCATGACGATCGCATGTGTCCATACTCCCACTCCCATTCATTGATAGCCATCAGAATGTGCCCACACACGATATGGATGGATGATCAATACAATGCGGTGCGCATTGATGTGGATGATCAATATGGTGCGGTGCGCATTGATGTCATGATCATTTGAATTTTAAATTTATGGTGCGGTGCGCATTGATGTCATGATCATTTGAATTTTAAATTTAGTAAAGGCGCCAGGTTTGATTTGGATTTCACAAATACATGTTTGATATTTTTTCATTACTAGCTCAAAATTCGATGTCCAGTCACTTCTCTGGTTTGTGCAGGTTCTAGGTTCAAATCGAAGTATAAGTGCAGATTCAAATGGTTCCGCATGAAGCTCAAGCTTGCATCGGGAGACTCTGCAAGAGTTAAATGTGAAAGCCAGTTGGGTTTAGAATTTAGAAATTGCAATGAAATGGATTCATCCCCAGCCATAAATAATTTCACTCATACTCAAAGATCAAATCTTTCTTCAGAACTCACTACTTCACAGCCGAGAAATTCACTCCTAACCCTAACTCCTTCAAGCTGTTATATTACATCGCCCCTCACTAATCCCAAATGGAACAAACATTTCTAACTATTTATTGATTTTGTTATTATTACTACAATTGTGAAGCTGCAAACAATTAACCTGGATATAACTCTACTTGGATTCCACCACTCAACCACATTAACCATCTGCAGGGATTCAACAAACCATATCAATGGAGAAGAACGAATTTACAAAGATCATATCAGGGAAAAAAACAAACAAACATGTTTCTCAGGTTTTGAGGCAGCGTAGAATAGAACAATACATTTTGCTTTAATATCACCTAAAATGCTTACACTGCAATCTTCATGCCTGCAAGAGAGAAGAGAAAACTACAAGCAATGTCTAAGTTAGGGGATGATGGAAATGTATATATACATGTTAAACCTTTCTGAGTCAATACGAGCCATTAAAGAATACCGATAAAACCTACGACTGTACAGCCAAGGAAAACAAAAGACATGAGGGAACGTGCTAGCAACTCCGATCGAGCAATGAGTTAATTTGCAAGAGAGTATTGCAGTGCTCATGAATAAATAATTTCTAGATTCTAAACCCAACTGGCTTTCACATTTAACTCTTGCAGAGTCTCCCGATGCAAGCTTGAGCTTCATGCGGAACCATTTGAATCTGCACTTATACTTCGATTTGAACCTAGAACCTGCAAAAACCAGAGATAATCCTCGGCATTATCAAATCAAACGAGAAGAAGCTTGCAGGGCTCCAAAAAGGCCTTCACCTTGGCGGAGAAGTAACTGGACATCGAATTTTCAGCTAGCAATCAAAAAATATCAAACATTTATTTGTGAAATCCAAATCAAACCTGGCGCCTTTATTAAATTCAAAACTAAAAAACGAGCGCCTTTTACTAAATTCAAAACCTGGCGCCTTTACTAAATTTAAAATTCAAAGGATCATGACATCAATGAGCACCGCACCATATTGATCATCCACATCAATGCGCACCGCATTGTATTGATCATCCATTCATATAGTATGTGGGCAAATTCTGATGGCTATGAATGAATGGGAGTGGAAGTATGGACACATGCGATCGTGATGGAACATGTATGGATGGGCATATCCGGTCCACAGGAGATACCCTCACGTGCTCCATGCAGGAGTCCCAATGATTGGGCTCCTCCATGGTGCATAGTCTATGCCTGGATGGTATGGGGTCGAGGCGAGCAATATCCAGCATGCTGCAGAGTCCCAATATCCAGCATGCTGCAGAGTCTTAAAAACTCTGTAGAGACCAGATAGTTGTGCAACACGTTCGATCCTCATATTGTTCACCATGAAGTATGGCCATCCTGCAGCCACCCACCTGCTCTCATATTTAGGTTGCTACAAATTCCGGTGACTCCACCCAATCTTCCCGTCAGCCTACCTATAGCAAACGGCGTTAACCCACCACTACAACTCCCTTATGGTGTCCCACTTCCCAATGGACAATAAGATAGCTTCTGTTAGGTACGATCAAATTTAATGGAGTTGGTGAATTCAAATTTTAAAATCTAAATGGAGGGAATGGATCCCGACACCCTTAACCTATAATCATTTCTGCATATGTATTCAGAACAGACAGATTCGGGGTCATGGTTTCTCGATAACATTCCTCACTGCCAAATTCATGGTCACTCCTTCTCAGACCAGTTACACAAAGTCTCTGGCATCTTCGGGGTTGGGCATCAGTTTTATCGAGCTCCCGAAAGTGGAAATGGATTCGTTGTCATCATAATGATGGGAGTAGAAGAAGCAACAGAGGTGAAGGCAACTGCCTCCAGTCCGACAATGAAGGCAGGCTCTGTTTCAACGCCTTTCCTTCCCTCCCTATTCTCCGTGCCCTTGTCGCCTCCTTCATTCCTTTCCTGGCCGGTCGATTTTACTGAGATGTCTTGCGACTGTCCTCTGGTCCGTTTTTGTGATCCCTGTAAGAGGCGGCCACTATTTTCTTCATATACATAGTTTTGATTTATGTTGTAACGCCCACTAAATATTCTAACTTCCTAACTGAGATAATAACATTAACCCTTATCGGGATTTCCGCTATTGCGTTGTGTAAAGGCTTGGGCCCACATACTTGTAGAAATCGGGAATTCGTCGGTCGGGAGTTCGCGAGTCCTGTTGCACCATGCAAAGGACCTTCCAAGTCCCGAACCCCGATGGTCAAGGGTCAACGTTCTCTTCTCTCGGAGACTTCCCTATCGGAAAATCGGAGGATGTGGTGCCGAGCGTTTCATGCAACACAAAACTCCGAACCCCGAAACTCCGAACGCACGCCACCTGTCGGCATCTCGTGGTGAGGCCTAACGCCTTGACACCTGTTTCCCACTAAGTTTCGTGGTCCCACCTTGCCACGTTCTCTTCGGGATTTCGCGGATTGCGGATCCACGGTGCAAGTTTCCTTGTGGTCGAAAACCCCGAAACGCCGAACTCCGATATGCGAGAT
>JZKD02S2245020.1:25921-60015 GCA_000966675.3 Picea glauca | reverse complement strand
TTTATAAAACTCACTAGATAAATAAAATTAAATAATTTATTTATAATTCATTAATTTTATAAATTAATCTTTAATAAGATAATCATCTTCTCATTTATTTTTCATGTTCTATGTCAACTTTTTAATAAGTCATTAGTATGAGACCAGATGTCCATGCAACACCATGATCTCATATACTACCTTTGAGTATCCATGAATCCATTCGCATCCATCCCGCATCCACCGCGCATCCATGCTCCCATCGGGTCCGTTTCTGACTCCCACCGATTCTCCGATGGCTCACTCAACCAAACGGTGTAACACTTAACACTGTGAGCACTCATTTTCGAAGGCCGTGCATGCCTCTCCACACCCATTTTCGAATTTACGGAAGGTGGCTTCCATATACACGCACTATAAGAAATCCAACTTCCATAAATGCACATTTACGGAAGCGTGCATATACAGAGGCCACCTTCCGTAAATGTGAATTTACGAAAGGAGGCTTTCGTATACGCGCGCTTATAGGGAAGCTGACTTCCATGAATGTGCATTTACTGACGACAACTTCCATATATACACATTTACGGAAGTGCGCATATATGGAATTCGCCTTCCGTAAATGCGCATTTATGGAAATATGGAAATGGTCGGCTTCCGTATATGTGCATATACAGAAGCTGACCATTTTCGTATATGCACATATACGAAAACTGACCATTTCCATATATGCGCATATATAAAAGTTGACGGAAGTGGTCGGCTTTCTTGTATGCGCATATACAGAAGGTGAGAGATTATGTATAAGCGCATATATGGAAGTGGCCAGATTCTGTATATGCACATATATGGAAGTCGACGCCTATACTTAAGCCACTTTCCACCTTCCATATATGTGCATATACTGAAGTGCCCGACTTCCATATATGTGCATATACGGAAATGGTTGGCTTCCATATATGTGCATATAAGGAAGTGGTCAAATTCTATATATGCGCATATACGAAAGTTGACCACTTTCGTATATGCCCATGAAAGCCGACCATTTTCGTATATGCACATATATGGAAGTTGACAGCTTCTCAGCTTCTGTATATGCATATATACGAAAATGTTCGGCGTTCGTATATGCACATATATGGAAGCGATCAACTTCTGTATATGCACATATATGGAAATGGTCGGCTTCCGTATATGTGCATATACGGAAATGGTCGGCTTCCATATATGCACATAAACAAAATCCGACCATTTCCATATTTACGTAAATGCACATTTACGGAAGGCGAATTCCATATATGAACACTTCCGTAAATGTGTATATATGGATGTTGTCATTAGTAAATGCACATTCATGGAAGTCAGCTTCCATGTAAGCACGCATATACAGAAACCTCCTTCCATAAATTCACATTTACGGAAGGTGGCTTCCGTATATGCACGCTTCCATAAATGCGCATTTATGGAAGTTGTATTTCATATAGCGCACACATATGGAAGCCACCTTTTGTAAATGCACATATACGAAAGTGGACCAATATGGAAGTGGTCAAATTCTGTGTATGCGCATATACAGAAGTTGACCACTTCTATATATGCACATATACAAAAGCAAACCATTTTTGTATATGCGCATATACGAAACCTGACAGCTTCTGTATATGCGCATATACAGAAGCGGGACACTTCCGTATATGCACATATATGGAAGCCGACCACTTCCGTATATGCGCATATATGGATGTGATTGGATTTTGTATATGCGCATATACTGAAGCTAGCCATATACCGAAGTCAACCACTTCCATATGTACACATATATGGAAGTGATGTGATTCTGAATATGCGCATATACCGAAGTTGACCACTTCTGTATATACACATATGAAAGTGATGGGCTTCTGTATATGCACATATAGAGAAGTCAACCACTTTCGTATATGGATTTCGTGTATACACATACGGAAGCCAACCACTTCCATATATGTGCATATACGAAACCTCACCACTTCCGTATATGTGCATATACAAAAGTTGACCACTTCGGTATATGCGCATATACGGAAGCCGACCACATTCGTATATGCGCATATACGCAAGTGGTCGGCTTCTATATATGTGCATATACAAAAGCGGTAGACTTCCCTATATGTGCACAGACCAAAGTCAAACATATACCGAAGCCAGCGTGCAAATATGGAAGTGGTTGGATTTCGTATATGCGCATATACAGAAGTGGTCCGCTTCTGTATATGAGCATATATGGAAGCAAGATACTTCTGTATATGTGCATATATGGAAGCCAACCACTTCCATATATGCACATATACATAAGTGATTAACTTTCGTATATGTGCATATACCGATGTTTTCCATATACCGAAGTCGACCACTTCCGTATATACACATATATTGAAGTGACAGGAGCCATCATATATACGTATATGTGGGAGCCGAAGTCGACCACTTCTATATATACGTATATATGGAAGCCAACATCCGTAAATGCACATATATGGAAGTTGGATTATGTATATGTGCATTTAAGGAAGCGCTTTCGTATATGCTCATATACAAAAGGTTGCTTCCATATATGCACATTTATAGAAGTTGACTTCCATATTTGCGCATATATGGAAGCAAGCTTCCATATATTCACATTAACGAAAGTGTTCTTCCATAAATGTGCATTTAAGGAAGTGGGATTCCGTATATGCACATATACAGAAGTCAACTTTTGTATATGTGCATATATGGAAGTCGACTTCTGTATATGCGACTTTTGTATATGTCTATATACGAAAGTCGGCTTTCGTATATGCACATATACGTAATCTGAGTTTCGTATATGTCCATATATGCGGAAGCCAAATTCCATATATGGGCATATATGGAAACCGACTTTGGTATATGCGCATATATGGAAGTCGCATATACGGAAGCCAGCTACCGTATATGCACATATACAGAAGCCAGCTACCGTATATGCACATATACGAAAGTTGGCTTCTGTATATGCGCATATACGGTAGTCGACTTCTGTATATGCACACATACGAAAGCCGACTTCCGTATATGTGTATTTACGACTTCCGTATGTGTGCATATATGAAAGTCGGCTTTTGTAACTGCCACTTTCTTAGTACCAAACAAATAAGAGATGAAATATTACACTAACTTCTACCAATTTGAATGTGTAGATAAAAAAAATATGGATATGTATTTCACATTGGATAAGTAAGGGTGAGTTGGTGTAGTAAGGAAAATTAGATTTCATTTTCTTAAAAAGAATTAAATATGCAAATGTTACACATTAACATAAATGAGTTAGATTTTTGTTAATCTTATTAACCCAAGAAGGTAACATTATTATCAAAAGTATATTATAACCACTTCTTTATATGTTTGTGGGATAAAATAATTCATTAATGACCCACCACTATAAGGTTACAAAGCAATTGAATGAATCATTTTAATGTACAATCAATTTTGTTTCATTGTGATGTTTGTAATGGGTCATCTTGTTGTAAGATGAAATTCAACTACCATTGTAATTATCATTATAAACTAGTACATAAATGAGATAAATTACAGCTCATTCATAAATGTTACATATGATAGCCATTTAACCAATTTTTGATTTTCTACTTATAGAAGAATATCCACACTAAGAAATCTCTCTAGAAGTCAACTTCTGTAAATTAGTCTAATTTTGGTTGTAATCACAAGTGCATTGCAACTTTGTGAAATGACAAGGATCATGCATATTAGCGTTTAATTGGGAAGACTTTATGTTATTGTGAAAATCTATGGCATAATCCCATTTGATTCCATTGGATGAATATGGTAATTCAACATTTACTACAAAGGTTTCAATTGAGAATATTTCTCAAACATTTGTGTAGCATAATCCATATAATCAAAATCAATATTATTCACATGTCCCTGTGAAAAAACAAACATAGTAGTAAGGAGATTGTTTGATATGTGATGATGAGAAGGTTGAATATGAATAAATAAAAACAATCTATCTAAGCAATATGTAATTTTCAAATAATTGGGCTTTTCAAAAATATTTCCTTAAAAATGTTATAGGTACATTCAATAATACAAACAAAAAAGAAATATATATTTGTATGATCTTTAGCAATGGATAGATATCTCCATGAGCCTCAATGTACATGTCTTACAAGTTTATATTTCTCAACATCTTTTAAAAGTTTTTCAACTTCTCCATCACTCACTATTTCACTTATATAATCATCACAATACTTGTTAGAACTTAGAATTAAAAAAAAAAATTACTCCCAATGCATCTTTAATTTATTTATATTTAAAACTCCCATGAAATTTATTTTTCTAACTTAGTTACACTATGCAAACAAACATGTACAATTAATATACAAATTAATTAAAATAAAACAACATAAACATAACATTCCCTAAATTCTATAAAGATGACAAATTACTTAAATTTATAAATGAAACTAAATATTAATAATTGAAATATTGAACTCCAATTTAGAATACAGATGACAAATTACTTAAATTACTTAAATTTATAAATGACAAATTACTTAAATTTATAAATGAAACTAAATATTAATAATTGAAATATTGAACTCCAATTTAGAATACTTTATAATATCCAAATTATTAAATGAATGAACTTAAGATTAAATCTATTTTCACTTAAAAACTTAAAAATCTATCATTTTAATCTCATTAATTATATTAATAATTATAAAATTAAATTAATATTTAACTTTAAATTATTAACAAAATAATAATATATTAATTTAATTTTATAATTATTAATATAATTAATAAGATTAAAATGATATATTTTAAAAACTTTATAATATATCATTTTAATCTCATTAATTATACTAATAATTATAAAATTAAAGTAATATTTAACTTTTTTTAATAAATTATTAAAAAAATTAATATATATTCAAATTTATAAAATCAAAAGAAAAAAGTGATAAACCAAACATATTACATCTTATAATTAATTAAATGAATAAAAAAATAACCAACTTACTCATGATTTTAAATATTCTTTTACCCATCTTTATAATTAATTAAATGAATAAAAAAATAACCAACTTACTCATGATTTTAAATATTCCTTTACCCATCTTTATAATTAATTAATAAGTAAAAAAATAAACCAACTTACTCATGATTTTAAATATTCCTTTACACATCTTTTAAGCGCTTCATAATAACATAAACCAAAGTCTTGAGAATGACTATAATCCAAAGCCTTGAGAATGACTATATTGGATAAATTTTCAGTTTTAAAACTAAATAAACATTAATAAAAACTGGTAGATTTTAAAATCACTCTTAAAGAAGGAAAAAACTACTATCCACCAGCATCAAGCAAAGACTATCCTACCAGTGATTCCCGACAACATAGTTTCTCAACAACAAATGGGAGCACTCAATTGCCATATTTCTCACTCGCTTGTCAATACAAACAGATTTATATAGGGTGCAAGCAACAAAGCGTTCATGCAGAAGACTCAGACAACAAAAACCATACTTTCAACAAAAATAGATTTGAATTCCAGCGTGCCAACATTGAGAAATCTCATGGTCAAACACCATTACATTCAACGCAGAAAAGTAGTAGAGTAGGGACCCTGTTTTCAATAACACGCCCAATGTATCCTGCAAAAATTATATCCCGCTGTCAAATTATATCCATGGGCTTTATTTGATAATTTCTTTCTCCTGGAGGAACCAAAATAATGGTAGCATTGAGCTCGTGTTCCAGAAATTTCCATGCTCCATTGAAGGCCGAAGGCGGCGAGATAGGGGCTTTTATGAAATCCAACTTTGCTTTGAAATAATTCTCATTGAAATTAAACTTGGTGGGCAATTGGGTGGTATTGGTGGATCCAATGTAGGATATGGAGCCCATCCAGCTAGTCTCTTTACACTCGGTCGAGACCATGGCCGAATCCGGAAAGCTTTGGTTCGCAGTTTGGAGGAGTTGATGAGGGGTTCGAGATACATCCACTGAAAACGAGCATAACATCCCGTTGAGAATGACTATTAGGCTTCGTGATCTGTCCCTAAAAACCCCTCCCCTCTACTTCGTTTGATAGTTTTTTTGATACATGTGTAGAATTATGATAGTTGAAGGGTGCGGGGATCCATTCCCTCCATTTAGATTTTAAAATTTGAATTCACCAACTCAATTAAATTCAACAATTGTCCCTGACAAATGCCATGTCTATTGGAAAGTGGGACACCATAAGGGAGCCGTGGTAGGTTAACGCCGTGGGTTAACGATGTTTGCTAGACGTAGGCAGAGGGGAAGATTCGGTGAAGTCGTCGGAGTTTGTACCGATCGGAATATATGCGCGACAGGATGGCCATACTTAAAGGTGAGCAATGGATGGAACATGGACATGGATGGTGAAGGTATGAAGCGCACGAGCGCGATTGCACGGTGATCCAGTCTGCAGAGTCTTAATGATATATGCAGCAGGCTGGATATTGCTCGCCATGGGGTCGAGGGAAGAGAAGACGGAATGACGAAGGAAGGGGCCGCGAGATGCGACGGGTAACCGACCGAGGCTCGGAGGTGATAGGCGACAAGAGTCCGGACACCGGAAAATGGCTGCTGGCAAAGGTTTTTTTCGTTTGGGGTTTAGTTTACGTCTTTCAAATATGAAGATAAGTAATGTATTTATATAATTGAGAATTAAGAAAATATCTAAGACGGTTTTGAATCTGTTATATTTAATATGTGTTATTTACTAATAATTAATTTTAACTAAAAAATATTAAACAATATCAACTTATTATTATGTGTTTAATGACTTCAACTAATCTGAATAATATCAGCAATTCCCTTAGCAATTCCCTTACCAACCTCATAAGAAAAAAAAATGTTCTACTAAAGAGAATTTTATGAATATACATGATCTATATATAATTTAAATTATCAATATAATCTACATGATCATAAGCATATCTTATTTCATTAAAAGCAGCTTGTTTTTTGGTGTTGAACCAAATGTAATGCTACTGTAATGAATCATGATGAGGGATTATTGGTGTAGAATTGCAATATTTTAAATACGAGGATAAGTAATATATTTATATAATTGAGAATTACAAAAATATCTTGAACGGTGTTATAATCTATTTTATTTATTATTATGTGTTATTCATTTCAATTAAAAAAATCTTAAACAATGTAACTTACTATTATGTGTTTATTCATTTCAAAACTCCTTTAAAAAAATTTATAAGAAGAAATAATATTCTATTAAAGAGAGTCTTTCCTTTAAATTCATCTATATAATTATAATGGTTTAACTTAAGTTCATCTATATCATACAAATTATAATGATTTAATTTAAGTTTATGTCTATTAAATTTACTTAACAATCTTATTATTATAAAAAATATAAAATATATAAAATATTTTAATTAAAAATAAATTTTTAACATAAAATATATTATCATAAAATAACTTATAACATTATGTAAGAAAATTAAAAACCAAACAACTTACATATTAAAATATAATATTAAAAATAAAATATAATATTAAAATTGATAATGAATACTAAAAAAATTCATCCATCAATCCACATACTTATAAATGATTTCCCAATTAAGCATAATATCCTATTAGTATATCATACCCATTCTAATAGAGTAGACATTCTTTTATCAAGTATATGTCAGATTTCCCAATTAAGCATAATATCCTATTAGTATATCATACCCATTCTAATAGAGTAGACATGTCCATTTTGAGGGAATTAAACTCAAGCATGGAGGATAACAACTTGCTACCTAACCACCTCAACTAAAGATTAATAAACATTCCACAACATCAAAGAGATACCTTCTCTAAATCAATTAATCAACATCCCATAACATCAAAGAGAGACCTTCTCTAAATCAATTAATCAACATGGCAAAATATCAAAGAGAGACCTTATCTAAAACAATTTTATTATTAGTGCCTACCAAAGGCCTAGATCTATAGCAATAGTTTTTTAGTTGACCATGATTTTTGTTTGCATTGACCAAATATTTATGGCCTTTTTGCATAGTTTAACTTTGTTGTGAGCAATTCATTGTTGGCCTTTCAAAAAAAGATCTTATTGTCGGACTTGTGGCATGAATTTAATAAGAAATTTAATTTTATTGGATGTTTTCCATTGTGTGAGTTGTTGAATGGGGACATTGAAATTTGTGGGACGAACAATATACAATTGTATTTATTATACAATATATTTATTCTCTTACACTTTTTCTTTAAATTTAGTACTATCCATAAATTTTGAAGGGGTTTCTATGTACTATATGACATAATTGTGTGCGAGGGATTTTATGGATTGTAAATATTTTTAATTGAGTTCTTTTGTTGTAAGGAATTGTTGAGTTCTTTGCATTTGATCATCATATAGTGTGCTATGATCCAGAAAGATGAGGTTCTTTGGTTCTTTAGAAGTTGTAAGTTTTGCAACTCACAATCTGCAAGACATGAATATCATCTTCTACAAATCTACATAGAGGGTAAGAAATCTTGTGCATCTACTATGTTTCTTTGAACTTATTTTCCCGCATATTAATTTATGTATTTTATAAAATGTGAAAGTAGTTTCTCTCATACATATTGCAATAACATGACTTTTTAGCATCCAACATATTTGTATCTTATGTACTTTGTATAGGTTTTTCTTGGCATAATGAACATTTGGTTGCTTTCATTTTTTGTGCATATAATTGATACCAATTCATGGAAATCCATGCATTTTGGTGATTTCCCACATTCACACTTGCAATAGTTATGGAGCATGGATTTTTCCCATGTTTTTCATAAGCTTTTTCTATGAACTAATGCGTGCACTCGATGTAGTTATGTCTTGCACATTTTCATTTACCTTTGAATATGTATATAAATGCATTTTTGAAAAGATATGTTTGAAAGTGAGGAATCTAATGCAATTCTTGAAACAAATATGATCCTAATTCATATTGATATGATTGCAATGCATGTATATCTTTGTTGTTGACACAAACCAAGAAATGATGTATTGATCCATTCCACAATTCAATGGAACAGTAACGAAGATGAAGGGGGGAGGTGGAGTGCATCAAACAAAGTGTGTGGAAGAGTATATGAAAAAATTAATCCAAGCTAAAAAGATGATTTATTTGTAGCAAATGTTGAATATTGTGATGTCCAATGCATTGTTTCTTATGTGTGGAGATGTTTTATTCGAATATTTGATTGCATCTAGTATAGTTGTATCTTCAATGATTTATATAGTTTTTTACTTATCATAGTGAACATTAAGTTTATTTTTAGTTCATGTGCGGGTAATTGAAACAAATTCTGTGGCATCCTTGCATTGCAATGAATTTGTGCATTGACACTTGTAATAGTTTTGGACCATGTATTTTTCTCATGTTGTCTCTACGATTTTTCTATGAACATATGAGGGCATTCAGTGTGGTTATGTCTTGCATAGAGGCATATCGCCAATGCAACCAAGACTTGTGTATTTTTTGATACTTGTGAGGTGAATTTATACCATTTATTGTGGTAAACTTAGGAAACCCCCCTTCCAATAGTTTGGCACCATGAATCAAAGGAATTCACCTTGGTAGTGTATTTATATTTCAGAAATATCCTAACCAAAAATTCCTTTTTCATAGATTGTCCCAAGGGTTTTTCTATGAATATATGTGTGAACTCAATGCAATTATGTGTTGTGCACCTCCACATCTCATAGATCTATATGGATATCATAGGAAACAATTGTGTATTTTCAATTTTTATTTATCGTCTGAAAAAATATATTGGTTGATGGTTCTCCTTCACTTTTATTTATATTTGAAGATGCATATAGCTTCATTTTCAAAAGATATGTTTTAATGTTAGGAAACTGATGCAATTCTTGGAACAAATAGAATCCTAGTTCATATTGATATGATTACAATGCATTTATATATTTTTTGTCAAGACAAACCATGAAATAATGTGTTTCTCTATTCCACAATTCAATGGAAGAGTAACAAAAATGAAATGGGGGTGGATTGCATCAAACAAAAAGTGTGCAAGAGTACATGGAAAAATTCATCCAATCTGAAAAGATGATTTCTCTATAGAAGATGGTCAATATTGCATTGTGCAAAGTAGTGTTGATTATGTGCGTAGGCTTTTTCGTTGACAATTTGTTCACACTCTGCATAGAAATATTTTTGGTTCTTTGTACATGTTTTTACCTCGAAAAGTGAACACTTGGTCTATTTTCAATTCCTATGTAGAAACCTAATACCAATTGTGTTGGACATTGGTTTTAGTGCTTTCTGCGAGTTTTGTGACATGGGTTAACCCCCTCTCATGGATCCTCGCTCTCGCAATTGTGTTAGAAATTAATTCTTGCAGGTTTTGTTCTACCAACAATCATAATCCCACAAATGGTATTACAGCTAGAGTTGAAATTTTCCCATCGAACAGTGGGGGGATATTGTTGGACATTTGGTTCAACACTTCCAATGGGTTTGGTGACATGGGTTAACCGCCTCTTGTGGATCCTAACTCTCTTAATTGTGGTGAATATTAATTATTGCAAAACTAATACCAATTGTTTCGGATCCTTGCATTGTGTTTCTTTGGCATCTTGGCTATTGCAAAAATTTTGTAGAATGGATTGTGGCATGGCATGTGGTTTCCATGATGGATAGGTCATTCATGGTAGGTTGATTTGCTCGCATTTACTAGTAGAGCGCATTGATTTAGAACGAGTGAAAAGAATTCCATGTGTTCTTGAATGATTTTTATTTATGATTGGGAATATTTCAAAGGTGATTCATGTGTCTCAAAACATAATTTTAGCAAATATGAGACTTGCATTTTTCCTTGAAGTAATTGGAGTTGTGCAATGCATTTATTTTGTTTAAATATCCACGCCAAAATATTATTTTACTAGGAATTTTTCCCATGTTGTCCGGAGGATTTTTCTATGAACATATGTTTGCATTCAGTGCAACTATATATTCCACAACGCCACTCTCAATGATTTTTTTTAAGGAAGAATTTTTTTACGATGCGAGAAGGCCTTTTCTATGGAAATATGTGAGCAGTTGGATGTATTTCCCACCCCCATACATTGCAGAGGCATATGGCTAGCATAGGAAGTACTTGTGTATTTTCAATGCCTATGAATAGAATTTATGCCATCGTGAAGTTACGCACATCCGTAGTTGTGTGAGGCTTTTTCTATGACGATGTCTTTGAATTCCACATAGGTATTTGTTGTCTGTATTTGCATTACACTTGCAGGAATATGAAAGACTTGGTTTATTTTAAACTATTGTGCAGAGGATCCATCGCGTTGATGCTCATGAGCTCCTATGCTTTCGCAGGTCCGCATTTTTAATGGTTTCACACTTTCTTGTGAAAATCTAGGTAATTTAGAGGAAGGCCAAATCACTTTTGGAGCGTTGATATTTCTTGGATTTAGAAGGAAAGGAAAATGATTTAGGACTTATGCAAAGAAAATGCCTCAGTTTTATATGAATTGGGTGGTAGTTTCTATTTATGGTTACTTTTGTTTATTTATGGTTACTTTTGTTTAGGAGGTTGTTCATGTTTCTAGAAAAGACACCTTAGTAAGTACAAACAATGCACTTGGTATTGAAACAATTTGAGCTCTCTTATTTACTTATTATTTACTTATGATTTGGAAATTTTGTGTTCTAATGTGTTTATAGCTACTTTTATCAGGTTGTGTAGATGTTTTTAGATGGTGCTATATTACGATTCTCTTCTTGGGAATTTTATTTGCAAAATGATCACTTGATTTATTTTCAATCCTTTTGCAGAACCAATATTTTATATTGCTTATGGTTTGGCATAGTTGTGCTTATATGCCTCGGGACTTCTACTTTTTGCATAACTATACTTTGTCTATTTAATATGATCTATTTTTTAGGGACCTAACCCATTAGGAAATAATCAAACGATGTCTTTAATTAACAATTGAAGAAAACATTACATTACATTCCCCATAAAAAGAGTGAATATCAAGGTTTATCAAAACCATAGGAAGAGGTGGATGGTCACTGAGATCCATATGAATTAGATACTCATAAAAGTGTAGGTAGTACCATGTAAGAGGTTAATAATCTATTGTGTTACTCAGAGTTCATTACTCTCTTATTTACTTTTGTTGCATTATTGTGTTCATTTTCTAGATATCTTTTTAATGACGGGGCACTTCTCTTTTTAAGAGGGAACCCCTCAAAAAACAATGAAAAGTCTTCAACTTTTTTCATTCGTTGACTCCTACTAGGTTCTAGATCCAAAACCATGAGATAAACATAGATAGTAAATTCTATTTTATTTTTAATTGGGAGTTTGACTTTTAATGTCATTTATGAGGTCAAGTATTACATAAATATTACTCAGAATATATATTCAACTTATAAGACAATGTTAGGGCAATCAATATTCCTTTTCTTCTCCCCCTCACCCTTTTCCACCCACACTCATCCACATCCTCTCTCTTATCACCTTTTCTCACAATCCTCAATTGCATTTAACCTCCTTTTCTTAATTTCTACCCCTCCTCTTTTGCCCACCCATTAACCCTTTTTCCTCTTCTCACCTCCCTGTTACGCTGCATTCCCCCTTCCCCTATGGCCCTCACACACATCCTCTTCTCCTCCCCCTTCATATTGCCACCTCCTCCCACTTTGATCCTCCCTCCTTTCCTTCATGCCCACCACTACCCCTACTCACACACTTCCTGTCCTCCTCCCCCTTCATCTTGCCACCCCTTCCCACTTTGATCCTCCCTCCTTTCCTTCATGCCCACCACTACGCATACCCTACCCATCCAACCTTCTCCCTATACTCCTCAACCCAAGCCTCTAATAAAAAAATAGTCTTGTCTACCATTACCCCCCACATATGTCTGATTGTGATCCTTATAATACATGACACTTATTTTCAGTCAATGATGTAGGAATCTAGGATTGGCTAAAAAAGGTTCTTGTAACAAGGTTAGGGGACTAAAAATATGAAACTGCTAAATGTATTATCTCTACGAATTAATTCATTTAATTTCCTTCATCTTTTTAATTTCCAATACTGTATTGATTCTCTTCCTATGAATAGAAAAAACATATGAAATGACTTTCTATTTCCATCTTCTTTTTCTAAAAACACTTCCCTTAGAAGTTCCCTTAGAAGTTCTCCTTCGATTTTTGTTTATGCTTCCATTTGTGGATATTGCCTCCGAGATCGTCCAATGTTTTAACTTTTTATGAGTTCTCCATGTGGTGAGTGCCTCATAGTTCGTCCGACGATTCTTAACGAGTTCCTCTCAGCAAATTCTAATGTGCCCCTCCTCCATTAAGATTTTTCCGTTTTTGTTTTTCCAGTTTAATGATTCGCCAATTTGGTGCTTAGTGCAGAACCACAGGATACGCTTTTGGTGTAGACCCCAAGAGGGAAGAGTTACCAACGTGATAAAACGGTGTTAGTTTGCACCCTTGTCTTTCATTTTCCGGCTTATCCTCCTACCTTAATGAATTGAAGTGGAAGTATTCTTTATCCACCAGCCATTCTTAACGGATATAGCATTGTAGCATCGAACCCTCTTAACTGGTTTTAAGAAGATTGATCTTCTTGGGTTTTTATAGGAGAATAGATAGGTTAGTCTATAGACTTCTTATTCTTTAAACTTGGTCGACCATTTTAAAATATTGTAATTGGATGTGTAGAATGGTAATGAAGTTTATTGGTGTTTAATCACTTCATCATGGGTTCTTGGTTCTTTAAAGAGGAACACATGGCAGCCTTAATTTTGTCAATTGCTTATTGTCAATTTTTTTAGCCTTGTAATTAGACATGAAAATTGCATTGAATTCTTGTCATTTTTCTTAAAAAAAAATTGATCTTTCCATGTCATGAATCCTTTTTACCCTTTATTTATTAAATTTTGTTTCATAATATAAAAATGCTTAGCCGAGCTGCATGATGATTTTACCTTGTGAAGAAAAATAATTGAAGATTACTAGAAAGAACCTGACTTGACCAATTATTATTGATGATTATAATTAGATCTCTTCCTACACTAAGTTTATATTCCTCTTAGAGTTCTCTCTACTCCTTATGCAAATTACTCTTACCCACTCACCTCCATTATGGCTAGAATATCTCTAAGTAGGATAGAATATCATGTTGCCTCTTGATTAAGTGATGATTAGGTAAGAAGGATGTTCTAGTTATTGTGTTTTATGATTAGATCACCTTTGCACCATGAAACAAAATTAATGATTACTCTGTGGCCATGAAATTAATTTGCTTACTCTTGCATCGTGATAACAAAGTTGATGATCACTCCTACTTCTGAAATGAATGTGATGTACTATTCGTTATGTAAGTAGCTTACTATTGTGCCATGAAAATAAAGTGGATGATTACTCTTGCACCTTAAAGATGAAGTTGATGTATTATCGTTTTAGGAATTAGATTCTTTGTGCCATTAAATATTGTTGATGTTGATTGCTTGATTAATTAGATTCTATGAACCATTAAATATTTTTTATGTTGATTGATTGAGTAATTAGAGTCTCTTGTGCCATTGAATAATGTTGATTTATGATTGATTTAGTAATTACATTACTCTTACACCATGATTACTTGTTAATTGAGATTGATTGTTGATCTAATTAGATTTCAGATTGATTGTATTAGTGAAATTTAGATACATCCTTGTTCTTCAGAGTTCTTCAGAATAGGCCAGTCCTAAGATCTTAAGTGGTCAAAATCAATTGGATGAATCCTAGGCTTTAGCATTGTGTCATGGAGGTCCTAGCCATGCATGATAGGCTGGGTGGGTAGTTACTTAAATGTTCAGTGACATGGTTGATGCATGATAGGTTGGGCGGGTAGTTACTTAAATGTTCGGTGACATGGTTGATTGTGTAATGCAAGTATTTATAATAGATTTAGAAAAGATAACTATTCTTACATACATAGAATTCCTTAACAAGTTAAAAAGTAATTAATCAAATTCAATAAATTCATACATTCATACACTTTGAAATTCATACATTCATCAACATAAAATGCAAAAACAATGATATTCATAAAAAAATGTGTCATGAAATGTAAATGTGTGTGTGTGTGTATATTCAACATCATCTAAATTATATATATTTTTACAAAACTATACATCATTACCAATATACAAAATGGTACATACGGTGGCCTAGATATAATATGGCAGTCATTGGTCACTCATTGACCACTTCCACCCTTTCCACCTCGAGGAGAATCCCAGAAATAGATTTTTCTTCTATTGCTTGAATACCTTGGGTATCGATGGAGATTCACTAGCAGTTGCACAACCTACTCTAAGGAAACATCTAGTGTAGTAGCCTTGACAGATGACACAGATGGAAATGGTGGTGGGGGTGGGTGGCATACAAGTGCATCCATTGTGGATGGATGTGATGGAAGAGGTGGTGCAAATAGGTGGCCTCCGGGTGCATCCACTGAGGATGGATGGACTAATAAATATTTTGGGGATGGGTGGTGATGAACCCCCATGGTTTGTAGAAGTGATGGAATATGGCTTGTCCTATAAATAAGTAACCGAAAGTTAGTGCTGGGCTTCCCAAGCACTAGAATATTACTATAATTGGCGAAAATATGAACATTTTTCATACCTATTAATAATATCCTAGGTGGACATTGCTTGGCATTGCCTAGTCCTGTAGCTTATAAAAACACAAGAACATATAAATTTGAGGATGCTACGAAATAAATAAATTAGGATGGTGAATTTGTGAAATGTGACACTTACATGTGTATGGGGTACAATGAATGAGAAATATTTATCTACTATTGCATCAGTGGTAGAGACAGATACTCATGCATCTATCAGGTAGAGGGTGTGCTATACATTAGTACCAACTACAAAAAATCATGCAATTTATCGAAATAAATATAGAGAATTCTATATAAATATATAGTGAACAAGAAAATAGATATGGTTAAGATAATAACACCCTCCATGAATCTCTAGTGTTCACTGGCCTCTGTAGGCCCATAGAAAGTATTCCAACAACTCGATAATTATCTCCTAGAAGAGCTACTTCATTCTAAAATTTTTACATTGATCTAATTCCCTAATTCTCTTCAGGGACACAAATCCACTTGTCCACCACCTATCTCCTTGTCTCACATATATCATAATATTCTACAATACTCATCTCCTCCTCCACCTTCCTCTTCATGTTTCCTTACCCTCCACCTTGGATCCTCCCTTATTTCATTTGTTCCCACCATTCCTCCTCCCATACCCATTTTGACTTTCACTTTTCCTCAAATCCTCCCCCTTTTCTCCTCCTTCCCACCTCTCCAGGTCTCACCTATGTCCTTTTCTTTCCCCCTCATCCTTTTCCTTCCATGCACATCCAAATCCCCTCTCTTATCAACTCATCTCATGACCCTCCAATGGATTTTACCTCCTTTTCCTAATACATACCACTCCCCCTCCCCTACCGATCAGCCTTATTTCCTTCTCTCACCTCCCTATCCCACTGCTCCCCACTTCCCCCTGTGGCCTTCCCTCCCCTCCTCTCCTCCTCCTCCTCCTCCATCTTACTACCCCCTTGGCTCCTCCCTCTTTTCCTTCATACCCACCACTACCCCTACCTTTTCCATCCAACCTCCCCCTTCTACACCTGTAACCATTTCTCTACTCAAATCCAAGTTTACACCTCTAACTATTTCTCTACTCAAGCCCTAGTTTACACCTCTAACCATTTCTCTACTCAAACCCTAGTTCTTTCTACTAGTAGACCCCATCTATGCTCGTTCTAACCCTTGTAGTGAAAAGGCATTGATTTGTGGCCAAGGATGGAGGAATCTAAGCATGGCTAAAAAATGTTCTCATAACAAGATTATGGAAAGTGTTGTTCGTATTCAAATTATTATAATAAATATCTATCTTCTTCCACACATTAATTCATTTTATTCTTCATATGATGTGAATGTTGTGAATGTTATTTGAATATAGAAATTGTATGTGAACTAATTAATGTAAACATAGTTAAGATATTTTTTGTTGCTCTAATTGTGTGTATGTGTAAAATATTTCTGTGCACGTGTAAAAGCATAATTTTGTTAGACACTTAAATTCCCAAATTTATCATATAAACTAAGGTCAAATTGCATAATGCAGGGAATTTCTATTCAACATAAAGCCTATATATGATGCACTAAACCATGGTATAAGTGGGATATAGATGCAATATTTTTCATATGGGTGGAATATGTGAATTATTTTAGTATTCCATTAAAATATGATGATTTATTTGATATGATTTATTGTTTGGATACAATAAAATGTTTTTAGTTGTTAATACATGTTTTTTTCCATCATAATTAATGAGTAATATCATGAACCATGGTATAGGATCCATTGTAAACTCTTTCTCTTATAGAACTCTTTATCTTATGGGAGGAATGTGTGCCCAATAGATTGGATGCATCATGGATGGTTTTTATTGTTCAATTAGTGTTTCTATGGTTTTAATTCAAAATTAGTATTTTTATAGTTTTAATCCGAGCATAAGAAGTTGAAACATTGTAAAATGATTAGAGAAAACTTATTTTCCTATAGAAGAAAAATTAATTCAATTTTGAAAATTAAATTTAATATGTATATTTCTTATACCTTAATTTATTTAAAAATTAAGAAAATAAATTTGATGACTCATCCACATTTTAATTTTTTAAATCCTATGTATAATTCCCTAAAGCATGGTACAAAACTTACATATTTCCTCCTTACCTATAAGTAGAATAATCCAATTTCAAGGATTGGAGACAACATAGATGTTTCTATGGCCTATCCCATGGTTTGTGGATGAAATTCAAGGATTGATACCATAGTAATCTATGTATTTTTGTCTGAAATATTGTATGAGTACTATATGTCGAATCAATTTCCTATTAGAGGGTAATTATGGAACTAAATTTAAAGATTTGGAATCAATTTCGTATTAGAGGGTAATTATGGGACTAAATTTAAAGATTGGATAAAATAGTAATAGCTCTTATGGCCCAATTCTTGGGGTTAAGGATGAAAACATTGGATTTATCCTCAATCTTCATTTTGTATTCCTATAAGTTATATGTGGGGATCTAAACCATGCTATAAGACTTGCAAATGGAATATTTTCCATATGATATGAATATGGGCATGTCATCATGGATTTAATGAAACAAACGTGATTTTGGACAAGGCCGTGACCCTAGYCGAGGCTTCAGAACAAAATTAAGATAATATGCCCTCTTCAATCCTTTTAGGGCTCAAGATTTTAGTATGATTCCTTAAACTATAGAATAAGAGCTAGATATGGAAGATTTCACTACATGAGGATTATGGATATGATTTTAAGAACTAGGTGCAATAATAATTATTTCCATTACCCAAGCCATAGTTTTATATGTATTAATACCTAGCTACAAGTCTATTTTTTGGGATTCAAAAGACTTGAATAGGGTAGCACAAGCTTATAGGTTGAACATTTATCTACTCCATTTTTTGGGATTCAAAAGACATGAATATGGTAGCACAAGCATATAAGCTGAACATTTATCTATTAGTTTTGAATATGGATCAAATTTAAGGATTAATCCATATTCAAAACCACTTCCACCCTAAGGAGAATCGTGGAAATCGAACTTTCTTCTATTTCTTGAATACCTAAGGCATCTATGGAGATTTGCTAATAGGTGGAGCACTAAGTTGCATAACATACTCTAAGGAAACATCCAATGTAGTAGCTTGGCGGATGACACAAATGGAAATGGTGGTGGGGGTGAGTGGCATACAAGTGCATCCATTGTGGATGGATGTGATGGAAGAGGTGGTGAAAATAGGTGGCCTACTAGTGCATCCACTGAGGATGGATGGAATAAAAAATGTTGTGGGGATGGGTGGCGATGAACCCTGATGGGCTGTAGAAGTGATGGAATATGGCTTGTTCTAGAAATAGGTAACCCAAAGTTCATGGTTGGCTTCCCAAATCACTATAATATTAGTGTAACTCATGAAAATATGAACATTTTTAATAACTATTAATAATATCCTAGGTGTACATTGCTTGCCACTCCCTGGTCTATTAGCCTATAAAAACACAAGAACATATAAAATTGAGGATGCTAGGAAATAAAAAAATCACAATGGTGAATTTATCAAATGTGACACATACATGTGTATGGGGTATACCGAATGAGAAATATTCCTCTACTGTTGCATCAATGATAGAGACCGATATTGATGGATCCATCAGCATAGAGGGTATGCTATAGAGTCGTACCAACTACAAAAAAACATGCAATATATCAAAATAAATATAGATAATACTATATAAATATATAGCTATAACTAACATAGATATGGCTAATATACTAACCTCCTCTATGAATATCTAGTGTCAAGTTGCCTCTGTAGGCCCATAGTAGGTCTTCCCGCAACATGAGAATATATGAGGCTCACATGAACGACTGCTCTATCCATGTTCCCTCTCCTTGCTTCCCTCTTGGATGAATGTCCAACCCCCTCAACACCTCCTACCGAGATAGTGCAACAAAAATACCATGATTCACTAAACTATGAGTCAAGGTTGAGAGAGCTTCATATGGTTACTGCAATCCCTCATCCATGAAGGAAATTGTGCAGGGGAAAATACCTAACATGGGACCATTCCTAGCATGCTCATGGTCTAGAACCTAGATCCACCCCCTAGAAATCAACAATGTCAAAGTAGTTCACATGGTGACCCAAAACAAATTTTGCCCATAATTTTCTCAAAAAATATAAAGGAAGCTCCATATGATTATGGGGAGGTTTACCAAACACCATGAACCACCTATCCATCAAATTTTGAAGAATTTTTGGGTGGATGCACCATTTAATAAAAATGTGTTTCGTGGTGATAGGTGGTTGTTGTCCATATCAAGGATCAATAAAAATATATAGGCTAAATCTGAGTTTTTATGATTTTGATTGAAGATCATTGTTTTTGTATCATGACATATTTAGGAGGGACTTTGTGTTGTAAATACCCTATGTCTAAATTCAGACTCTTTTTGTAAAGTTATCATTATATTTCTAATGTAAGATCTTTTTTTTATTTGAAAAAAAAAGATCTTTTAGATACATAAGAAGCTTGAAATTGTAAATTTGATTTTGGAGAGATTTAAATTGCTTTTTAATTAATGAAGATATTTTCCTTCTAAGATATGAGAAAATGTGCTAATGTTATAATATTTAAAGATATTTTATTTACTAAAATGTGAAAATCTATCTCTTAATAACCATTAATATTAATAAATTATTTGAAATAAAATGAGTTTTTAAATAATTGTGTAAATCAATTTACATTTTTTAATAATATTCAATAACTAATATATTCTCTATCAATTAACAACCAAAATAAAATAATTTCAAAAAATAAAATAAAAATAACAATTTAAATTGTTAAAAACATTCACTAAATTTACAACTAAATCATAATTTAACTAACAAAATTATAAATCATAACCATAAAATAATAATTTATATTCAATCTTAAAAAAATATAAAAAAACAAACCTTTATCACAAATAAAGGTAATAAGAACTCCCTCAACCTTGTCAAACTCTATGTTAAACTTGTCAAAAAGACCATAAAGGTTGGCTTTACCATTGAAACGAGAATCCAATTGTGTTGGCACTATATTTTGAACTTTAGTTCAGTTATTAATGGTTTTCAAATAATTTAATTATCTATTGTGTTGTGTTGGCATTATATTCTGAAATTTAGTTTAGTTATTAATGGTTTTCAAATAATTTAATTATTTATAAAGTAAAGAGTACAGAAGATTAAAAAAATACATGTTTTCTAAAAATTTAATTATCTTAAAAATAAAGATTATAAGTTATAATTCCAGAAAAAAAAGGGCATGACTCCACTTAATAAAATTCCTCTAGGGTTTCCTTCCTTTCCTAAGGTTGTGAATCATAATACTTAGGCATGTGAGAAGGTGATTTCTACATTGCATTTTCTACCCTTCACACTAAGGGATGCATTTGAATCATTTTAGGGTTTAATTAATGAAATGATTATATAGTTATGAGTATGGCTAAAGGAAAAATATTGCCAAATATATGTAATTCCACATGAGGTTACCACACCTACACTAGTACAATAATATCTATATGATTCCACATGAGGTTACCACATCTACGCTAGTACAATAATGTCTATATGATTCCACATGAGGTTACCACACGTACACCAGTACAATAATGTCTGTGGGAAATTTGGGGAATTTTGTTGATCTGTTGCTCACAAGTTGATACAAGAATATGATATGATATGGGGTAATACACAATGGGTGTAGGCCTATAAATGGTTAATTAGGTCGAGTCTTTTCTTGTTAATATTATGGAGGCCATGTTAATATTATGGAGGTCATGATGAAAGGAATGGTTTGAGTTTTCAATTTGACATACAAAACACTTGGTATCTTTATTGATCCTATTTTCTACCTGCCCAATGGTGTTTTAGTTACATATTTCATATGGATTCTAGTAGAGAAACATTGGGAATCTTGTTTCTATGGGAAATAAATTCATGAATTTAATGGATATTTTCCCAAGAAAAAAAAGTGGAGTTCATATGGGTATTCTAGGCATCGTAGTATGTTGAATTGTTGGATTTTTTTTTCATGTCCTTGAATTGTTGGTTTTATTTTCATGTCCTTGAAGCCACCATCTTAGGAAAATCATTTTTTCATTATTACTTGGCTTGAAGTCACAATATTCATTTGATTTTGATGGCTAGCTATAAATGGTCCAGTGCTCTAATGGGAATATGGTTAGTCAATTTTAATTTTGTTGAAACAAGAAGTAATATATTCTTATGGTTAGTAGCTACACTTCACGCAAAAGGATTGCATTTTTTGGCACATGTTGTTTCTATGGATACACCTAATTCGAAAGTATTTAGTTGGAAAAGTGTGAAGATGCCTATCTTTCTCGAGAGAAAAAAGATAAATGGGAGACTTATGTGAGGGGACTTAAGCATTCTAGTTTTGCGTTATCATATGAGAATGATTGAATTGTTTGGTCTTCGGGTGGTAAGGGTGGGAAAGTCTCGAAAAAAAAAGCCTATGAGGTACAATTTTTAGATGATCTTGATGATGTTTCGGAGGACTAGTTGAGTGATGTATGGAAGTGGAAGATTTTTTGGCGAATTAAATTATTTAGTTGGCTATTGATTGAAAATAGAGTTCTAGCCTGGGATAATTTGTGAAAAAGAGGTTTTATTGGTCCAAGTAGATGTGTATTTTGTGGAGAGGAGGAGTAAATGATAAATTATGTGATGGTGTATCTATCTTTCTCAAAATAAGTTTTGAATTCTATTTCAACTATTTATTTTAACATCTCGCTCTTGTGTGCACTGAGGGAACTTATTCTTTGAGGACACTTGCTTGCATGTGATCGAGATTATTATACTATTGGGAATTTGATTATGATTATGAGGCATTATGGATATGATGACATGTTATTTTGTTGTATTGATATAGAAAGGTGTTAGTTACTTAGTTCTCCTCAGTGTGTAGGATTTTGGACCTCGGGGATTCAAAAGCATCGATTAAACCCTTGGAATCTCGATCGAGTCAGGGAGTGGACTATTGGGTTTTATTGTTGTATATATGACATATGTTCATCTGATTAGATGTTATGATTATATATCTCTTCTTTTATGTGTAAAGTTACACTGCATAATTTTAGACTTGACTCCTTATCTTGTAGCAGTTGGGATACCCCTCTCGGTGAGGAGTGGTAGGGCCTTGTGAGGTGAGCTCATAGCTAGTTGTTTCTCTCTGTTGATTTACATATGTTTTGCCCAGTTTATAAGGTAAAACATATGTAAAGCAGGTAAAATAAAATTTATGTTTTTCTTTACATAAGTTGGAAAGTAGTCGTTTCTCTATGTTGCTTTACATATGTTTTTCCCAGTTTCTCTTGTGCTAGTGCGTGGAGTCGTAGTTGTTTGTTTCTTTCTCTGTGGGCATGTGTTCATGGTTAGGTGGTGTGGTTCAATTGTTTTCGTCTTCGCCTTCTTTCCTAAAAAAAAAAAAATGCACATTCTGCTTCGTTTGTAGTCATAGCATTTGAGGGGTATTCATATATGGTATCAAAGCGGGTTCAACCCACAACTTGGGAAAACTACGAATTTATCTAATATGATGTTGATTATAATGTTTCTAATTAATTTGACTTGTATTCATGCAGGTAATCATGGTTAGAGGACACCATGGCGGTAGACGATGGGGTTCTAGGGGAGGAGGCGTGATGCCTACAATGGCATCCATGCCTGAGGGGTCTAACCCCCAAGGAGACGAACAGGTTGTCAGGTAAGAGCACATAGTGATGGGTGATGTGGTTGGGCTGATGAGGTCTTTTCAGCGCATGTCTGAGGCACTCATTATCCTTTTTAATAGAGATGAGGCTAGGGCATCGACACCCACTGAGGGTCCATTGTGTGCTCTGTTTGGTACTGGTAACATTCAACACGAACTCGAGAAGGTCAAATTTCCCGAGTTCTTTGGTGCCCTAGATGGCACAACCACCAAGGCATGGTTGGAGAATATGGCGATGTGATTTTCACTTCGCGACTATACGTCCAACATGAAGGTCCACATGGTGGTCTTTCAACTTAAGGGGAGTGCTCTTCTTTGGTGGAAGACTCCTCTACCACAATTGAACATGACCATCAAAGGCGTGTCATGGGAACTGTTCGAGGAACGGTTTCAAGAGAGGTACCTATCAGAGGAATTCATTGAGCTTCAACTCAGTGAGTTCAACACCTTACGAAAGGGTGGTCATACGGTTACCAAGTATGAGGCCCATTTTATGGAGTTTCTTCGCTATACTCTACATTTTAATACTTAGAAAGTTAAGGTCAACAGGTTCTTATTCGACCTTAATAACAGCATATGTGAAAAGGTTAGGATTTTGATGCCTCAGACCTTGCATGATGTCATCCAGAGGGCCCTCATAGCAGAGGAAGAGATTATTATTGGGGGTCAGAGTAGGACTCTAGCAAGGTCAGCAAGGAAGATGTCATCCGGTGCGTTGCAACATGAGGTAATAGCTAGACATATTCCATGATATCGTGGCTTCCAGAGAGGATCCACTTTCAATACACCTTCGCAACCAACACCTCAACAACAGACTCCTTATCGGGGGCCACAACATCGGCAACAACGTTGACCGCATCAACAACAAATTAGGCCTATTCAGCAAAATAGACCAAGATTCCAGGTCAGTGGGTCGTCAGCTTCTAGTTTGGGTACTAGGAGTAATAGACTGAAGAAGGAGTTTTGGAATTTTGGGGAGACATACTACCAGTGTGAATGCCAAGTGGGGAGGACTAAAGGATCTGTATCATCCAGACCCACTATCGTAGGAGATTTGGGCAAGGCCCATCAGATTCATGCAACGATGAATAACTTCTAGGAACATCACCAATAGACTTTACTTGAGATGTTAGGTACCATCTCTGACTAGACCCTTAGTATTTTGATAGATCCCAGTGCTATCGAGAGTTTCATTTCAGGTGCAGCGATAAAAATAATTAAAGTAAAGGCAATTGAACAGAATGAGTTTATCTTTGTAGAGATCGCTTCAGGAGCCAAATAAAAGGTTGGAGGAAAAGTTACGAGATGAACCATTAACCTAGGAGATTTTTTCACCAGGGCCAACCTATACATCACGATCTTAGGATCTTATGACGTAGTGATCGGTATGGAATGGTTGGAATTACATGAGGTGATACTCAACTGTAAGATGAAACGATTCATCTTGGTTGATGATGAGGGACAAAGACGCATGATTTTAGGATGGAACCAGGGATTTTCCCTGAGGTTTATCTCTTCCTTGTAGCTAAGGAAGAGCTTGTGCAAGGGATGTAAGTTTTACGTGATCCTTACGTTAAATTATAAGGGATTAGTAGAAGGAATAGACCACTTTATTCTGGTGACAGAGTTTGCGGATGTCTTCCAAGAGGATTTACCTAGGATGTCGTCGGAGAAGGAATTGGAGTTTACCATAGACCTAAAACCGAGGACCGAACCAATAGCTAGAATTCCTTATCGTATGTCAACCCCAGAGTTACGGGAGTTGAGAATGAAACTAAAGGAGTTGTTGGACCTAGGACTTATACGTTCGAGTGTGTCACCATGGGGTCTGCCTGTTATTTTCATATGAAAGAAGGATGGGTCATGGATACATTGCATTGACTACCATCAATTGAACAAGGCAACGATAAAAAATCAATATCCATTTGCAAGGACTGATGATCTGTTCAATCAGATGAAGGGTGCGACGATATTTTCCAAGATCGATTTGCGATTAGGGTATCACCAGTTACAAATCAATGAGGATGAGGTACCTAAGACCACCTTTAATATGAGGTTTGGTCATTATGAGTTGATTGTCTTACCATTTGGATTGACAAATGCCCCAAGGGTATTTATGAGTTTGATGAATGGGGTGATCTTCCAAATAAAGTGATCTACAAGAGAAGGTGACCATGAAAGCCATAGCTCAACTTCTAACCAAAAATATCCTCAGGGGCACAAATCTAAACAGGGGCATTAGTTTGGGTGACCAAGCAAATGGGGATCCAGACCAGGGTGACCCGATAGTGGCCAAGAGGTTTTGGTGATCTCAGAGTGACCTCCATGTATTAGTGGGAGAATCCCAGTGTATCCATGGAAGAGGGTACACTCACATCATTCCCACAAAAAAGAAACTAGCAATGGCGCATGCCCCAATTGGTGCACCCTCCCTTCTTCCTCTGAAAACTCAAAGGAAATGATATTCTCCCTAAGAGAGTGGCTAGATAATGAGATAAGATTTCTCTTAGAGGTGGAAGCATGGAAAAAAAGGTCACAAGGAGGTAGCCATGAAGGAAGGCATTCTCGTTATTATTTAGAAACCCTAAAAATGAAATTGTTGTGAATGTAAAATGAAAACTCAGAAAAGAAAACAACCAAGACACATAGCTTCAGAAGAAAATGTAAGAATTATTTATTTTAGTCCCGATTCACCTTATATACGAAGGGAAACATTTATTTTACATATATTTAATTCATCATCAAAAGGTGAAGAAGTATGGCGCCTAAGTGATTGACTTGTGTGCCCTAGGTGGTCGTTCCCCTAGGTGGCCTCATTGCCCCAATTCCTCCTTGTTTAGATATGGAAGTTCCCTAGCTTCCATGAGAAGATGAAAAATATTTTTGTGCAATACATCAGTTGTGATCCACTTTGCCTGAGCTGGAGTTTGGCCTTGGCGGGCTACCAAATCTGAAGTGTAAGTCTAGTGTCTTGTAGTGCGACTTCGAGTGTCCAATATAGTGTCTTTGGCCAATGGGAGTTGGAAATTAGGAATGTTGTCCACTGGATGAGTGATGGTGATTGGTTCTTCCAAGAGAGAAGGCTCAAACAACTTTAAGTGACTTACATTAATGACTTTGTGGATTCCCATTTGTTGTGGAAGATCTAGCCTATATGCATTTTCTCCAATCTTGTTGAGTATTGTATATGGACCATATATGATTGACAGAAGCTTGTGATGGTGGCCTTTGAAGTGCTTCTTATCCAAATGTAAATAGAATTGATCCCTTGGTTGAACGCCCATGGAGGTTATTTGTTTGTCATGGTGTTGCTTGGCATGATCTTGGGCTACTTTGAGTGTTGATGTGACTGCACTGTGGCATTGTGCAATTTGTTGGAGAAATCGTTGAGATGACAGTTGTTCTTGTTGTTGATGGAAGGTACCTTGAGGAGCCTGAGTGAGTGGAAGCTCGGTTGGAGATGCTGGTTGGAAGCCCAAGTAGACTTCAAAAGGTGAAAATATTGTAGAATAATGTGTTGCCTTGTTGTAGCTATGCTGGATAATGTGTAAGTAATTGTCCCTTTCTCTGTTGTGCCCAAAGTGAGTTCCGAGAGAATGCACCAAGCCTCTATTGACAACCTCTGTTTGTCCATCCGTTTGAGGATGGAATGCAGTAGAAAACTTGAGGTGGCACCCAAATAACACCCATATGGTCTTACAAAATGTATTGAGGAAGAGTGAATCTCTGTCTAAGATAATACTGCTTGGGCATCCAAAATGGGGCCAAACATGACAGAAATAGAGTTTCGTTGTTTGCATTGTTGTAGTAGTCTTTGTGCATGGGATAAAAAGTGCCATTTTGTTGAAGTGACATACCACTACCCAGATTGCATCATGTTTCTTTTGAGTTGTTGGAAGTCCACTTAGGAAGTCCATTGAGATTAACTCCCAAGGCCGAGAAGGAAGCGACAGTGGTTGATACAACCCATGCTTTCGATTGGATGGCTTGGATTGTGAGCATAAGGCACAAGCTCTGATAATTTTTTCAACTTGAGGTTGCATGGAAGGCCAATGAAAATGGCATTGTAGATGTTGGGTGGTCTTTGTGGTTCTGAAGTGGCCCCCATAGGTTGAAGCATGCACTTCCCTAATGAGAAATAGGTGGTCTTCTGAGTGTGGAACTCATAGGAAATTCAACTTATATATCCACCCATCCCGAATAGTGTAGTCTAGGAAGGGGGTCTAATTGATCAATGTTGGGCTTTGCAAAGCTTCCCAAATATTTAGAAATTGGGTGTCAGTGGCATATTGATCTTTCTATGTGTCGTAAGTAGCACAACGTACTTCTAGAATGGAAATAACTAGAGTGGGAGGTCGACTTAGCAAATCAGCCATTTTATTAGAAGTGCCTTTCTTGTATCTGATGACTAAGTGAAATTGTTGAATGTAGGAGGCCCATTTAAGGTGCCTTTGTTCTTGAATCTTCGATTGAGAGTTGATGAAAATCAAAGGGCGGTGGTTGGTATCTAGAATGGTTTCTTTACCCAACAAATAATGTCTCCATTGTTTGAGTGCTTGCACCAGACTATAAAATTCCTTGTCATAGGTACTATAATTTTAATAATTTTTCTTTGCCTCAGACAGGGTTTCAGAGTGGTAAGCAATGGGGTGTCCTCCCTATTTAAGTATGACACCAATAGCATATTGTGAGGCATCAGACTCAATCTCAAAGGGTTGGGAGAGGTCTGGAATATGTAAAACAAGGGATGAGTAGAGGGTGTCTTTGAGCTGAGAAAAGTGAATAGTTTCTTCTTTGGTCCAGATGAATGTAGAAGAAGTATTTAAGAGCTGATGAAAAGGTCGAGCAAGATTTGAAAAAGAGGGAATGAACTTACGATAGAAATTGATGCCACCCAAAAATATTTTCAACTCCTTAGCTAAAGAAGGTAGAGGCCATTGTTTCAATGCTTGGATGCGACATGGATCTGGTTGAATACCCTCTGAGTTGACCACAAAACCGAGATAGGGGATTGACGTCTAACCAAAATATGATTTTTTCTCTATGACTTGCAACTTGTGTTCTTGGAGAACTTGGAGAACTTGTCAGACATGATGCATGTGAGTTTCCCATGTCCGATTGAAGATGAAAATGTCATCTAAGTAGATGAACATAAGTCGACCTAAATGTGTTGTAAATATGTCATTAATGAATGTCATGAAAGTGGCTGGGGCATTGGTGAGACTGAAAGGCATGATTTTCCACTCAAAAAGACCAAATTTGGTCTTGAATGATGTTTTCCAAACATCATATGGGTCCATTCGAACTTGATGGTAGTCGACTGCCAAATCCAATTTAGTAAACCACTTAGCTCCTTGGAGGGTGTCGCGTAGTTCCTCAATCCAGGGAAGGGGGTAACAGTTTTTTATTGTGGCTTTGTTCAAGGCTCGGTAATCAGTGACAAGGAAAATTTTTGAGGTATCTTGTTTAGGGATGACAAAGTTGGCAGAAGCACATGGAGAAGATGAAGGTTGGATGTGTCTAGAGTTGATGAGGGTGTTCAGTTGTATTTCCATTTCCTATGTTTCTATTGGGGCTAACCGATAAGTAGGGGAGTTAGGTAAGGTAGATCTGGGGATGAGATGAATGGAATGGTCAATGTGGTGGGAGGGGGGAAGTCGCTCTAGAGTTTGAAATACCTATGTGAACTCATGGAGGAGGGGAGTCATAGTTTCAGGAACATGGTGTGTTGTATTGTTTGGTGTTATTGGGCAGACCAAACATAGAGAGACACATTGGTTTAAGTGTACATGTTGGATTTGTTCTTTGGTAGAAGGGGGTTTTGGTTTTGCCACAGTTAAGATATAAGTGTGGCCTTCTTTGGTAATTTTGTACTAGTAGGATTTGTCTAGATAGATAGAATTTATTTGGGTTTGGTATGGGATACCAAGTAACAAATCCGTACAATCCAATGGGAAGACATCATAGAGGACAATATATTTGAATTGGCCTATGGCAAAAGTGACCAGACAATGCTTGAAAACTAGGAGGCGAAGGCCATCCTTTTGGACTCATCCGAGTTGATAGGGGTGTGGATGTGGAGTGGTGAAAAGATTAAGGCGATTGACAAGGGCTTGAGACACCAAATTTTTCTAGCTTTCATTGTCCATAATTAGTAAAGAAAAGGCGTTTTTGATTTGACAGTTATGGGTGAAGACGGCTTGGGTGGATGCGTTCGAATCTTCCTAGGTCATTAGAATCAATGAGGGAACTACTTCTGTGGGATTGTCCAGAGGAACGTCTTTGGTATATTCTACTTGGGAAGGCGCAATGACCTCAGTGAGTAGAGTTTTGTTGGTTTTTAGATTTTGGAGGATTCAACAATCTGATGAATTGTGTGAAGTAGTTTTGTGGAATGAGCACCAGGGTTGTTGAAATTACTGATACAACTGAGAGGAGGGGGTGAATCAGTTGTCTTTGAGATTAAACAATTTTAAGTTTGTTAAAACATTATTAAACTTTCTTCAAGTGATCATCAACATTATACAACATATGTATAGTAAAAGTAAAAAGCATCAATCACACATAAGGTATACACAGAGACAAATGTTCATGAGAAAACCCATAAAGGGAAAAAACCTCTTCTTCTTCAAAATGATAGGAAGTATTTTAAGTTTTGTACATCATCTTTAATTGAGCACTAAGTCAATGTGAGGCTTCTACCTCTGTTTTACAAGATGCAACTTGTTTGAGAGCACCAACTCTCTAGTCTCCCTAGAACCCACTAGAAGGAAGCACCAACTCCCCAGTTTCTCTAGAACCCACTAGAAGGAAGCACCAACTCCCTGTATGTTCCAGCAGCAACTGGATGGAAGCACCAGCTTCCAGTTACATAGGATCCAACCTATATAATAGAGAACACTTTTTCTCCCTTGGACCACCCTTCCACCCTGGTTTCTCTGGCTGCAACCAGATGGAAGCTACAACTTCCTATGTTCAAGATCCCACTTGAACCTCTGAGGACAACAGTCCTCCCGAGAACCTCCCAACCTCCCTAGAACATAAAATGAACATATAAACATTCAACTACACAGATACATCAATTCTTACCAATCTTTCTTTGTTCTATACATTTGGTCATCTTCCAACTGTTCTGCAATTCATTTCTTCCTCTGTCTATTCACCAGGTCTACTCTACATCAACTTCTTCTATCATTTTTTTCAGCTTCAAGTTTTCTGTTATCTACTCTGTGTTTCATCTCACACTATTCATCTTCTCCATCTCCCCCTACACATTCTACACTTTTTCTTTTCTGAGAGTTTCATTTGTTTTTCATACAAAACGACCAACCGTACACAGTCTGTCTCATTTTCTTATATACACTCCTCAACGATGGTTCCACTTCGCATTCTCTTAGCTAAATGAAAGACAACTATCAAAGCAACTGAAACGCCAACTGATTGGTGATCATGAGTCTATTTCACTAACAAACTTGTAACTGAAGAGTTAACTATGAGAGAGTACAATAACCCTTCGATCATATTCCCATTTATCTACACCGTTGGATTAAATTTTTGTCATTGCCTCTAAATCGGGTTTCGGCATTTTGGCAATCCTGTGCTGAGTGTCTCGACACTTCATTTTGCGATCTCCAAATTCCCAATATAGGACTTTTCTTCACTAGCTCCTTTCTCCATCTCTCGCTGATGTGACCAAGGGCTATGACCACAGCCTTATTCAACAATTGCATTTGTTAATTTCTCATTTTGGTACTTCGGCATTTTCGGACTCCTCGTGTTGAGAGTCTCTAACTTCTCCATCTATCGGTAACCAAATTCCTGATCTCTAATACATCGAAGGGGGAGTCAGATCAATGGTCCACGATCTCTTCAAACAAATGGCTCAGATCAATTCGCGATTTCGCATATCGTGAATTCGACATTCCTATGGTGAATCGACACTATGCTCCATTGACCCCAAGTCAATGAAATTTTGATCACTTTCCACATGTACTATGATTCCATGGTCCATATATAGTCTTGATTTAGCGGCTATAATTGAATCGTGATTTCATGATTTCGGCATTCTTGATGCATTGAGTTCTTTGCTTCTCTATGTCGCGATTCACGAAACTCCGATATGGAGTATGATCAATGGTCCAGATCTGATCTCTATTCAACGGCTACGATTGAATCGTGATTTCTCATATCACGATCTCAAGATTTTTGATGTTAATAAACTTTGACATTTTCGAATATTGATCCCCGAAACTCTGACATGGAGTTAGATCAACGATCCAAATCTGACCAATTTTTCAAATGCTTCAGATTTTTCTTTCAAAAAGGCAACCCAAGTTAGTCTAGAATATTCATCAATAATCAACATAAACTAATTTTCTTTTCTTGTACCTTTTTTCCTTTATGGTCCACATAGATCCATATGTACTAACTGGAGGGGTTTTTTTGTTGAAGGAAAGTTTTTAGATTTGAACTAAGTGCAAGTAATCTTTCCTTTCTGACAGGATTTACAAACAGGGTCATATGGCTTTGATATCTTCGGAAGATCGTGAAATCCTCCATTGTTGCATTGTTTCTTTGACATCTCCAACATGAAATCCTCGAAACCCCAACATGGACTGGAATCAATGGTCCAGATTCAACCCTAATCTAATGGATCAGATTAAGTCGCGATTTCACATATCGTGATTTCGCGAATCTTGGTGTTAATATTTTTTGACCTCTTCAACTCTCGATCCCCGAAACTCCAACATGAACTAAGATCAACGGTCCAGATTCAACGTTGATCTAACGAATCAGATTAAGTCATGATTTTGCATATCATGATTACGCCCACTTCTCCTTGTTCCTTAAAGGACGTGCGGGTTCTTCTTGATCCAACGATCAAAAATGGTTTGGGAATTTTGAATGGATCCAACGATCAAAAATGCTTCTCAAGTTTTACGGGCCTTCGATTATTCGATCACCCTGAACTTATCTTCTGTTTTCCTGGTTTCATTGCCTTCGATCATTCGATCTTCCTGAACTTATATTTTGTTTGCCTATTTGTTACAAACTTCTTGTACTCATGCCATCAACCCTTTGTACATTCTTCCTGTACTTATGCTACTTGCCATCAATGACAAGCATTCGATGTCTGTTAAATATTTTCCATTCCCTGTCTGTTAAATATTTTGCCAACAATCTCCCCCTTTGGCATTGATGGAAATACAATCACCCACATGCATTTGGACTTGACTCTCCTCCTGAACTCTTTTCTCCCCCTTTGACATCAATGTCAAAGAAGAAACATTCTTCCCCTGATCTGCTACAAAACATACTCCCCCTGTCGACTATAAGCATCTTGGAGATACACCAGATATTCAATAAGTACTCCCCCTAACCAGGTGAATAGATTAGACACAAGATATTATAACCCCCAACTTTTGACGAAGATATCCAAAAGGGGTCGCTGCTAATGGTTTAGTAAAGATATCAACAATYTGTTCTATAGAAGGTATATAATTCAGTTGAACAGTTCTGTTTGTAACTTGTTCTCTGAGAAAATGGTACTTGATTGGAATATTCTTAGTCTTGGAATGAAGAACATGATTCTTGGAGACACTACTGGCACTAGTGTTATCACAATGAATTGGAATGGGATCAGTGTAATTTACCTTTAGATCTGCAAGAGTTTGTATCATCCATAAAATTTGTGTGCAGCAAGTAGTAGGAGCAATGTATTCTGCCTCTATAGTGGATAATGAAATTGATCCTTTCTTTTTACTAAACCATGAAACTAATGAGTCACCCAGAAAGAATGCTCTTCCATTGGTTCTTTTTCTCGCATCAACACAGTTTGCCCAATCTGCATCTGAATAGGCAGTTAACTAAAAATTCTGATTTCTAGGATACCATAGACCATAAGTCATTGTTCCCTTTAAGTATTTAAATATCCTTTTGACAACTACCAAATGAATTTGTTTAGGAGCAGACTGAAAACGACCTACCATTCCAACAACTTGCATTATATCAGGACGGGATGTTGTGATGTACAGAAGACTGCCTATCATGGAGCGATATGTCCTTTGATCAACATCATGTGAGATATCATCTTTACTCAGCTTGCAACCAACCACCATGGGTGTGCTAACATTAGAAGAATCTTCCATCTAAAATTTCTTCAACATTTCTCTCAAATATTTTTCTTGAGAAATACAAATTCCTGCAGAGCTTTGTTTTACTTGTAAGCCAAGAAAATATGACAGTTCACCTATCATGGACATTTCAAATTCTATTTGCATAGAATTAGAAAAACACTGGACAGATGATTCATTAGTACAGCCAAAAATAATATCATCTACAAAAACCAAAATAACTAGTAAATCATCACCTTCAGACTTGATGTAAAGATTACTATCAACAATACCTTTCTTGAACCCTTTTTCTTGTAGAAATTTGTCCAGTCTATAATACCAAGCTCGTGGTGCTTTTTTTAGTCCATATAAGGCCTTCTTCAACTTACAAACATAATTATGATTATCTGTCAAGAATAATCCTTTAGGTTGTTCCATATATACTTCTTCCTCTAGATCTCCATTAAGAAATGCTGACTTAACATCCATGTGATAAACTTTGAAGTT
>JZKD02S2245020.1:8124-20017 GCA_000966675.3 Picea glauca | reverse complement strand
TTTTCTTTCCTCAATAAGGCTTGGACATGTATTGAAATAGGTGGATAGGTTATGGATCCAAGAATCCACCATTTCACCATTCGTTTGCCCAACAAAATTGGGTATTTGGATTCGAGTGTCCAACCAAAATGGATCTGGATTGTTTTGTTGTTTCATTCTGAGAATCTCATTGAGGACGAAGGAAATATATTGGATGGTATTTGATGTGTTGGAATATGAGTCGACTGCCAAAGGATATTTGTGTGGAGACATTGTGAGGCTAGTTGAAGAGAAAAGGCACCCCTAGGTTGCAATGTTAAACATAGAACTCTATTTTGAGAACATAAGACTCAAAACACTGAGGCAACGAAGCTTGAACTGGTCTGGAGGGAGATATCTATATTGTTTTATATCTGTGCAGATCCTCTATGTTTAAATGGAAATGTGGGCGCCCTTGGGGATTATGAGATCTATGGATCTTCTTGCATAAAATGGAAACCCTGGAATGGGTAAAATCTCGATTGTTTCAAGGCTATTACGGAATGGCCTACATCAAAGAATGTATTGGAAGTGGGTATCTTCATGGGTTTAGCAAGATACTATCGACCATTCATCAAGGGATTTTCGAAGATAGAAAATCCGATCACGAAATTACAGAAGAAGAACAAGAAGTTTGTTTGGACCAAGAAATGTGAGGAATCATTTTAGAGGATCAAATATCTGTTTACAACTAAACCGATACTAAAGGTCCTTGACATGGATGTGGACTTCTTGGTATGCCCTAACACTTCCAAGAAAGTCTTAGGCAAAGTCTTGATGCAAGACAGTCGAGTGATCGCTTACATCTCGAGGAAACTAAGAAGGCATGAGCATAACTATGTGACGCATGATTTGGAGTTTTTATCCATTATATAGGCCTTAAAGGTTTGGAGACACTACCTTGTTGGAAAAAAAATTGAACTAAAGACGGACCACTGTAGACTACAACACATATTTACACAAAGAGACCTAAACGCGTGACAACGATGTTGGCCAGAATCTCTTTGCGAGTACAATATCAAGATTTCTTACATAAAAGGAACAATGAACAGAGTGGAAGATGCATTGAGTCGAAGACCATGCATATTTTTTGGTGTTGCATCTTCAGAAGAATCTATGTGAAAAGATTCTAACTTTATAGCATGACAATGACTGGTACAAAGAGGTCGACTATTTTATTGAAAAAAACACAATGATGGTACCAAGATTTGAAGGATTTATGTTTGACGACGATGGAATATTGAGGCTTAAAAATCAAATTTATGTACCACCAAAGGATGATTTGAGGAGTTTGATCCCAAACGAGGCTCACAGAGCAGTGTACATGGCTCACTCGGGAATCATGAAGATGAGGGAGGACCTTAAACCCTTATTCTTTTGGAAAGGAATGAAGGAAAACATAGTCAACTTTGTAGCCAGATGTCTAGAATTTCAGTAGGTAAGGTCTGAGCATAGACATCCATTAGGATTACTACAACCACATGCTATTCAGGAATCGAAATATGAGGTTATTTTGATGGATTTCATTGTTGGATTTCCACCCACTACAAGGAGACACAACTCGATTTTTGTGGTAGTCGAAACTCTAACAAAGAGTGCTCATTTTATTCCTATTTTTTAGGATAAATCGGCATATGAGGACACTCACATATCTCCCTAGATCCACCTGGATCTAGAACAAAACATGACAGGACATGACTCTTTCCCTAAGTTGTAATCATTGAATCTACTACCAAAAATGAATGAGTGACATACCTTTATATCACTTCCTTAGGTCTTTGTTTTTCCTACTTCACTCTGGTGTTCTTGTGAGATCAGGTCCAAGACAACACAAACCAACCAAAGTGAAGATAGCAAAGTATATTCAATGACAATATATTCATATGATCAAGGATTTATGCGATGAAATAAGAGTGATTTTATGGGAAAGGGACATTCCATTGTATTTTATTAAATGAAAGTAGAAGAAGAAACTAGATCTCCTTGATGTCATAAGTGTCCTTTCAGGGGTCCTTGGTTCCAACACACACACTTGTTATACACTTGCATGAAGAAAATCCAGTATGGTTTGATGAACAAATGGAGGTCTCAAGCTTCAATTCAAACACGGTTTCTCACACATTTCTTTTATCATTTCTCCATTCAATCTTGCTTCACCTCTTCCTTGAGAAACCCTTCATTATATAGAAGGAGAGATGGTTAAAGGTATGAGGATGATCCCACTAAATCTAAGAAGTCAGTAGGATGCCAACCATGCAAATACCAACTAATTTTCTAAAATATCCTCTTGTAGAACCTTCGTAACTTCCTCTTCCTTTTAAGCTTTGAAACAGGTTCACACCCTACCTATAGAGTAGACTGTGAACACCTCACAGGATAGGTATAGGGTTGCCTACAAGAATCAGGATTCTCACACTCTACCACATAGTCAGCCTGTGAACTCATATTAAAAATATGTTTTGTGGAAGAAGATAGCAGTCACTTTTCTCAGGAAAAAGGTCCTTATGAGAGCCTAAACACATAATTGTAGAGAGACCACCAGAGTGATGAAAATAATGTCTAATAGAATACCCCCCAAAGTATGAGGCTAGAACTCATGACAACCGAAATACTTTGTAAAATGCATGTGTGTGTCAAAAACAAGGATCACACCTAATCGAAAACCTACAAACAATCAAGCATCTGCAAAATATAATACCAGTTCTGAGGTAGGCATTCCCATGCTTAGACCGCAAATGAATGAAATCATAAGTGTAGGCCAGGGCCACCAATCATACATTGTAGATCCATGTTTCCAAAATACCACATAGCCACCATGAATACATTGTGGATCTATGTGTTAAAAGACTCATATTAGGACATAGCCAGGCGACATACAAAGTGTATCTATGTGTAAATACCAATCATAAATACTCTAGTGCAACCTGGGCCAAAAATATGAGACCCATGGTCTTCAATCCCATCATATGAAAGTATGAATCTAGCCATGTGATTACATTTTTCGAAGTCAAACATGGTAAAAAACACTTGATTATCGGTCATTGATGAAAACTGTTAACAAGTGCAAGGTAAATCACCATTGATGTCAATGACTCCCAAGGTACCTAAGTACAATCCGAACGAATGTGAATAAATGAGTTGAATTCGAGCACTTGGCGAAATCTCTCGATCAGGGACCAATTATGTGAATCCACTTTTGAAAGTGAAGAGACCTGCCATTAAGGCATGCAAGTTCTAAGGTACTAAATGATTTCTAGGTCTTATTACTGGATAATGAGTTGGAGTTGACAGAAAATTACTCGTCACAGGAGGGCCCTAATGTATCCCCCATCAATGACAAGAAATAAGTAACATATTTTGAGGATAGGTAAAAGTACGAATATGATTTAAAATGGACACAGGGAAGACTGACATGGTAAGAATGGACAACTACAGATCATCGACTCAACAAAAGGCTTGTTTGGACTTCTCTTGAAAATATAAACAACACGACAATGGTCTTGGAAGCATTGACTCAAAGGCGACCCAAGATATGACCTTGTAGTAAGTTAGACAAGAGACAAATGGATTTCGCAACCCAGATTCAAATGACGAATAGGAAGTGTCATGTTCAAGAGTGACACTTACTGCCACTAATACAAATACAAAGGTATATCCCTTTCCCAAAAATTCCCTCACCATTTCTGGTGAGTACCTCTTTATTTTTACACAGTATTGAGGAGGATAACATATGCTTGTTGATGTAAGCTCATTCTTCGAATGAGTCCCTCGAAGTACATTTAACGAACCCTAGGAAGGAGTGGTTCGGTACCATAAAGGTTCTTTCGATGTTTGTTTAATGATTCCAAAGATAAAAATGTAGAGGTTTTTCATGTTTTGAGAGTTTAAAAAACACTTAAAGAGAAGTCTCCCAGTTCCTTTTTCATAAATTGGTTCGACGAGACCGAAAAAGTGATAAAATATCGCTCATCAAACATTTTCTTCAAATACTTTTATGAGCATGAAAGGAACATGATCGCTCAACAATCTTTTCATTTTTATGGATCATGAAAAGAGATTAAAGGATACTCCCTTATTTTCATTGTTTTCGTGTTACCATGAAGAGTACAAAAAGATGAAAAAAGTATGCTCGATTACTTTCTCATGTATTTTCGAGCACGAGAATGAGCGAAGACTGAGCTCAAGGTTTTTCCTACAAAACCCTAAAAAGATATTCATACATGTGATGAAAAAAAAGAAAAATACTTGTACATCATCATTCAAGCTTAGAGGTCACCTACCTGCGAAGAAACCATACTCACAAGGCTATTAGGATATTAGGTTTTTTAAACATAATAATAATAAAAATAATATAAGAAATCAATAAGAAATAGTAAAAAAGTGAATAAATATGGGTGAAAAACCATTTTTACCATTTCATTTTTACTTTGCCAAAAACTTGTCCAACACCCCTCTCTTTCTCCAAATTTCTTTTCTTGATTGCAAGAGGTACAAGCGGTCATTCAACAAACGGTTTTTTCCAATGAGGTAATCTCTTGATTCTTCAACCTTTTCATGGATTAAAATCGACTTTTATTGGTAATTTTGAGTGTTTGAGTCATTTTAGGGTCAGTGAATACGCTCAGGCGTTCTCACAGGTGAGCCATTCGAGACCCATTAGAAAATAAGGTTCTCACAGTTGAGCTTCAATGCACCTGCGAGAATCTCGTACTCTGTGCAAGCTTCATCTGTGAGGGCCAAAAAATGGATTTTTGTGCAAGTTTTTACTCAATAATAAATTATTCAAAAGGTTAAAAAGAGTTGCTATATTCCTTCTCATGGATCCATTGCAGGTATTGATCATCATGATGTTGGAATGGAGGGAAAGGGAACACGAGGAGGAGGATGTTATTTGGGGGGTCCAAGACATGACCCTACAGATTATCTTGTTTACCATTGTACGCATCGCTGGGAGCGCGGCTCTGCACATGGCTCTCTAGAGATATTTCCAATATGCAATAGAGTGCACAGAGCCTCAGGTTTTTAACTAGTCAGATGCAGTTCTCCGTAGCATGAAGAGGCAACTGACAAGGTGTAGAAGTGGTGACCTGAAACAGTTCGGGTACAGGTCGATTTTGGTGACTTTCCTCCTTGAGAGAGTCCCACTGCCACAACTACAGGTACATTGGGGTTTACTGGCCCCACAGGATCCGAGGATGCTGAGGTGATGTAACCTCATGGCTCGGCACGTAGTAGGGCCTATAGTCAAATATAATGACTCATTTTTTGACTGGTTGAGGCCCCAGATGTTGATGATTGATGACTATGCATATGTCGGCTTGGATTTCCGAGGAGATCTAGATTTGGTCCTGCCTGAGGATGCTTAGTGGGGTGACTTAGGTGAGAAGTACATATTTTGTTCTTTTTAAATGTTTTTGAAAATCTTATTATGTAAGGATTGTAATGAGGACTTTGTTTATTATTTCAATCTTGTCATTGTCCAACTCATTTTGTGAATCTCTATCATTCGTCGAAGCATGGTAATGAGGACTTTGTTTATTGCTTCAACCTGGTCGTTGGCCTGTGGGTAATAGGGTGTTGATTTTTCACGACGAAGACCCAACTTTCAGGTGAGTTCTGACATCATGAAGTTTCTAAAGTGGATACCATGATCAGTAACGATAGCTTGAGGAACACCAAACCGAGAAATGATGTGATTGAATATGAATAGTGTTGTAGTCTTTCTGGTATTGTCGAATGTTGGCATCGCCTTGGCCCATTTCGTAAAATAATCTATAGCTACAATAATGTATCCATTCCCCCCAATCAAGTGAGGGTGACATGTCATGAAATCGATACCCCATTTCACAAAAGGTCCAACGGAGACTACAGGGTGTAGAGGAGCAGGGTGTGATTGTATTTTATTGTTCTAGGTTTGGCAAGCGTGGCATTTTTGGACAACAATAATACAATCATTGAATAAAGAAGGCAAAAAATACCCAGCTCGAAAGATATTCTGGACAGTAGCATACCCAAACATGTGACCACCGCATGCTCCAGAATGGTAGTCATTCAAGGCTTTCTTGGCTTCATCAAAGGTGAGGCAGCGTCAAAAAATGGACTGAATCCCATGATGATAAAAAGTATTACCAAGGATAATATACTAACGAGCTTGGTAGCATATGTGAAAACGATCATCGCTAGACAAATCGGGCCAGAAATTCTGGGTCTGGAGATATATGATGATATCCCCATACTAAAGGCCATCAGAACTAATCAGAAAAAGGGATTCATTGGGTAATGAATCCTCTTCTACATTTCCCATCTCAGAATAGGGAATGTCACATATCAATTCGAAAAACACCAAGGATTTCTTGGACTTAGCGCGTTTGAATTCTAAGTCAAACTCTTGGAGTATTACAAACCATTTGGATTATTTTCCCACTAGTAATTGGCATGTAAGAATGTGCTGCATAGGGTTGCAGTTGGAAATCACAGTAGTCTTACGTAAAAGGATATAGTGTCAGAAACATTAAACAACTTGGACGACGACCAAGGCTAGTTTTTCAACATGGAAATACTTTGTTTCGGTATTCGTGAGACTCCAACTCAAATAATAAATAACATGTTCATCATGAGAATCATCTTCCTCGACTAGAACCATAGAAATGGTAGAGTCTGAGGCTGCGAGAAACAAGAAATAATCTCGACTGTAATCAGGTGGGAAAAGTAATGGGGTATGTGTTAAGGTCAGTTTTAAAGTGTCAAAATATTTGTTGGCAGTGGTATCCCATACAAATTTAGAACCTTTCTTGAGAAACTTAGTAAAATCAAGAGTTAACTCAGCATAGTTTTGGATGAAATGACGTAGAAAGTTTGCCATCCCTTGCAAACTTTGTAGCTGACGAAGTGAGGAAGGAGGAGGAAGATTGAGAATTTCCTTGACCTTCAAAGGATCTACACTGATCCCTTGACATGAAACAATAAAGCCCAGAAGTCAGCTAGATTCTACACAAAAAACACATTTGTGGGGATTTAAGCGTATATGATAAAATTGACATCGAAGGAAAATGGCGCGGATGTGTGTTGGATGATCTACACAGTGCATGTAATGAGCCAGTAAGTCATCGAGATATGGCTGCACAATGTGCTTTATATCATGAAAGGCATAAGACATAGCATGTTGACAAGTTGCGGCGACATTCTTTAAACTGAAGGGTAGTTTCTGGTAGGCAAAAGTGCCCCAAGGACAAATAAAAGCGGTCTTGTGCTGGTCTGCAGGTACAATATTTATTTGATTATATCCATAGAAACCATCCATTAGAGAGAATATTTTAGTTTCGACAAAATTGTCAATGATCTAGTCAATGAAAGGGGTAGGAAAGTTGTCCTTAGGACAATATTTATTAATGTCTCTATAATCAACGCACACGTGGATCATACCTTGCTTCTTGTTAACAGGAACAAGATTGGAAACCCAGTCTATTAGGGCCACAGGGTAAATAAATCCATATTTGAGAAGTTTCTCAACTTCAAGATTGATAGCGACTGCTTTACGTGGGTGGACAGGATGAAGTCGTTTTTGGACGGGTTTAGCACCTGGGTATGTCTTAATCTCATGTACTACAATTTCAGGGTCAATAACCCACATTTCTTCATAGCTCCATGCGAAGATGTCATGAAATTATTGGAAAAGAGACTTGTAGTTGACAACTTCGTCATGGGAACACAAATCTCCAATATGCACATTTTTTACAACTCCAGGTTTGATGGATATGTCGAGGGGGATGGTGGGTGATATATTACTTAAGTTCCCTTCGTAGAACATATCATGTGTAGACTCGAGAATGGTAGAAATGACGACATGGTTGACGGGGTCGAGATTCGTTGGTAACTCTCAATGGTGTGTTGTTCCAGGAAGAGAATGGAACGATGATGTCCATCATCCCAAGGGGTATCTTCCATGGACATAACAGACATAATCATCTTGTCTATAGGAAAAATGATGCGGAATGGATATGGAGATAAATCACCAAGAGAGGGGGTAGAATGGGTTGCCAATTGAAGGGCTTGATAAGCATATTTGACCAGACTCAAAGGAATTTGGTCGCCATAACAAAGATGATCACCGTGGTTGGGTACTATCCATGGGTCGTAAGATGTAGGGGTTTCTTGAACAGTGGTGGAAATCATATTGATCGAGGAAACTAATGGATGTGGAATATCGAGGCAAGAAGACCGCCACTGACATTCTCATATCTAGGGGGTGTTTTTGCAATGAAAGGTACGTTTCTAGAATCAGAGTTAAATAAGGCCAATTGGTCCACCGTAATTAGTTTTCCTTGATGTGGGAAATGTACAACATGTAAAAGAGTGGACACAATTGAACGCATAGAATCGATCTAGCTACAACCAAGTAGAAGGTTGTAATCAAGAGGAGTGTCAAATACCTCCACCTCGATGTTGACTTTTTTTCCTTCTAACATATTAGGCAACGAAGGGAGGACACTGTAATTATTAAAACTAGATCCATTGAAGGCTTTGAGCATATTGTGAGATTTGGTTAAGGGGGGAGAGCCGATGGCTTTCCAACAGGTAATAGACATGACACACGTCGAGGCACTCTCATCAATAATTGTTTTGCAAATGTTCTTCTCTGAGACAAAAACTTGTATTTGGAATGCGAGTTGAGGGGGTAACCTGGGAATGTGATCTTCCTAGCCAAAAAATTTTAAATTTGTATCGGTAGGGTCAATTCCACCAATAACTTTCAACAATTCCTTCTGTTGTGTAGGACAACTCTGAAGGACTTCAAGGGATGACATCGCAGACGGTGCTTGGGCCAGATCTTTGACAATACTGTAGTTCTAGGCAACACGTGCATGCAGATTGAATGAAGATTATCGGACAACATCTTTTGGGGGAGGGCGAAGAACTATATCTAGGCTCATTCATTCAAGATGAAGAGGACTAGTGGTAGGTGGAGTTGTGGGAGATGGTTGTACCAACGAAGAAGGTATTTCATCAACCTTCTCTTTGGAGGAAGAATAATCTTTGGCTCGAGTGGTAAGTTTGATGTCATTCTTCTTTGAATCACTTGTACACATTAATACATAGGATGTAGTGGATAGGTAAGGTTGGTCATGAATAACCAATTGGGCCTGTTGTTGAAAAGGGAAGGGTTGTGACAACATGGTCAGAGTAGGCGGTTTCGAGGTCCCTTGAAGTTACTTAGTAACCTCGACTCATCTTGGACAATCCTTAGTGTAGTGATCATCACCAAAGATAAGACAAGGGTATCGAGGTTTGCGCTTATCCTTATCATCAATAGGTTGTGTTTTTGTCTTCTCATATTGCATATTATTTTTATCCTCCTTGTTCTTACACTTCCCTTTTTTGGATTTATTTTTTCTAGCGGGGGTAGATTGAACAGAGTTCACCTCAGAAGTCTTGTCAGTGGGAGGGGTAGGAGATAGAGAATTTTGAACATTAGAAGAAATGGATTTGGGGTTGTTTCTAGAGGCTTGTACGAAATGGGGTTGTTGCTAGAGGCTTGTATGAAATGGGGTTGGGCATGGAAATTGCCAATGACACTGTAAGTTGCATGAGAAGAAGTAGGATTAGTTGAAGTAGCGGTAGTAGAAGGACGAGGTGTATCAAGGAGTAAGTCGTAAAGAGTACCCATTTGTGAGTAAACGAGGTCGAGGTATTGAGCATGCCTGATCACCTATTCTTCTGTGACAACTACACCCATGGCGATGTCACAAGCGATGTCATTCATGAATGATTTCATGAACCACTCTGCCAGTAACCGATCAGGAAGTTCAAGTTTGATGAGATGTCATCTCCGTCACCACTCATGAATGTGATCAGAGATATGAGTTTTGTTTGAAAGAAATCAAAATTTCAGTTTCCATTTCATAATGGATCGGTAACTGGTAGTGGGTGAGGAAATCCATAGCGAGGGTGTTGAAGTTGATGAATAAGCCTCATGGTAATTCTATATACCACTTCGCGGCAGAACTTGTGAGAGTTCACTGAAAAAAGCGTAAACGAATAGAGTCATCCATCAAAGAGTTGGATGAACACCAAAGGTGAAAAGTCATTACATGATTGTTCGGGTCCTCTCCTATTTTACCATTGAATTTAGGGATGTCGAATGGTAGTTTGGTTGGTATCACAGGCCATTGAGGAGAGTGACAAATCAGATCATTTAAAATTCTCGACAGATCAGGGAGGTCCAGGGTGGCTAAGAAGAGTAATTGTCTATTCATGTGTGGGTACTGGTGACTCTGGGGAGGGAGCCCCATAGGTATGCCAGTAGGACCATAAGAATTTTTCATATAATATGAGGATCTAGGAAGATTCGATTATTGGTGTGGAGGCAGGTAATTTATAGGGTTGTATTGGTTGGGGTTGTTCCCTTGAACATGGGTGTGGGGTTGAGTGTTCAAGACCCAAATAGGATTGGATGTACCTGGATATGGTTGGCTTGTACTAGGGGGTATGAAGGACCTAGATTGAGGCTATTGCCTCCCAGTCAAGTGAGGATTGTTTTGGATAAGATAGTTCGAATACTGGGCCAAGGATGGAGGTATGTTTTTTCCATAGGGTGGGGTAGGTGGGGGTTTCCCTAAAATCGGGGGTTACATCCCAATTGGAATTTATCCTGTAAAAGGGGATTGGGTTTGGCCTCCTTGGTGAAATTGTCCACCAATATGAATCTGGTAATTAGGTGTGAAAGAATAGATTGTTCCACTAGGGTCAGTGCCACCGATAGGGGATGGAAGAGGTCCTCTGAAAGGGGGTCGAGGAAGTGTCAGAATGAAACCAAAAAGGAGATGGTGCCCAAAGGGAGTCGAAATTCCAGGAGTCCTAGATGAGATTTGTGTAGGAGAGGGAATAGAAGCATTCAACACATGATATCTAGGGGGAAGTGTTGGGATGAATCTAGGAAAAAGCGGCATGCCAATGGGAGTTTGGGTAGCCACCATAATCCTAGTGTGAGGTGTTAGCACTAAAAAACGCACCGACATTTTTGAAGGAAAGATGCCTAATATTGTAGGGAAATTTTCGATAGCTTCCTGAGCTCCAAATGCAGATCTAAAAGCACCATTGGAAATTTAAGGATTTGTAGATGTCGATTGACTATTTAAACATGAAAAATTTACTTTTTATGACTGATAAATTCGATTTTGAAAATCTGCCCGCTTTCAACAGCGCAAAAGGCAGAATTTTGACTAGTTAGCTGTGGAAAGTGGCTACTTTCAACAACGCAGCAGCAGTTTTTTTAGGCAAGTGTGTTGTTGAAAGATGTCATGGCCAGAATAAACAAATTTTCACCCAGATCAAGAATTTTTGGGTTTGAATGATTTGAATCCTTCTTCAATAAGCCGGTTATGAATTATCAAATCAAAATCTGAAGGCCATTCTTGGAGATGAAAGTCAAAAGGGCATTTTTTAACTAGATTTAGTGATTTTTAAGGGCAAAATGATAGGGATTTTTGGCACACATCACCAAATTCGAATTCCACTTTCAAAGAGACATATCAAAGAGCCTTGGAAGGCTAGGCTACACTTCATCAACTTTCAACCAATGTTTGAAGACCAAAAGATAGAGGTTGACCTCATTTTGAGGATCTCTCCTTATCTTTTGTGAGTTAGTTTTGACTTTCTATTTTTAGAATATTAGATCCATTGTTTTAGGATCTAAAAACTGATTGTAATAGGCTATAAAGCCAAATACATTTGGAGCTCTAAGGGGTTCGATTCTGGATACATTAATACTCTTTTGTACTCAGACATTTCATTGCTAATACAGATCACAGGTTTCTTTCCATTTTGGTATCAGTTTTTCATATTTCTTCTTCACTGTTATCTTGTTGTCAAACCTTGA
>JZKD02S2245019.1:1150808-1183956 GCA_000966675.3 Picea glauca | reverse complement strand
TTGTCCAACACAAAGAGAATTGGTAAATCAATTATAGGCAAAGGTGAAGTTGACTAAGAACATCGTTATGGATATAATCATATTCCAAGTACAGGTATTGGAGGTGTGTAAGAAATTTGAACTAGTTCAACTAAACCTTTTTGACAAGGTAGATATTATCCAGAATCATTTTCGGGTGGTGAGCGAATCATTGGATAATATTTGTTGCATAGAAAGAGAATCTATTGTAGCTCGGGCCACCTTTCAGGAAGTGGTCGTGTCATCTGCCAGAGAAGAAATGTTTGCAGTTCCCAGGTTGACTATTTTTGAGCGGGTCAGAGGTGACATAATATTAAAGACCTGGGAAGCCAACATAGCTGAAAGTAAAATAATGGCTAAGGAAATGAAAGAATCTTGTGAAGAGGCTTCTTCTGAGGCCTAAAGACTCTTTATTCAGTGAGTGAAAAGCCTCTTCATTCATTGAGGACAATTTGACGTACCAAAACATCAACTTGATATCAAAACAATCTTAGAAGAAGCTCAAGATGAAATCTCACAGCTAAAACAAGTCGACATAACTCACATAGATAGATGGTTGGTGAAACCTAATTTGCAACTACAGTCAATGACCGTAGAAGACAAAAGAATGGAAAACAAATTGCCACTATTAGAAAATAAACTGTATATTTTTTAGGCAAAGGATGTGATAGGACCCTTTAGACTGATAGCACAATTTGTAAGTAGGTGTGTCGAATGTATTGGACAAAGAAAAGGCAATACCTCAATGAACTAATGAGGTAACCTGTACACATCATCTGTACAGGTCATGATTAGAGACTATTTGTGTCTGAGATGGAAAACAGTGAAAGAAAATGCCTCTTCCATCATGAGAAAGAGACAGAGGAGAACTAAACGAAGCGTTCCACCTTTATCATTTTGTAACTGTTACTTTTTAGAAATGAGGGGAATTCCAACCACTTAGGGTTGAGAATATTTTGTATAAATACATATTCAAAAGAATGAACAAATGTTTCTTTTTGTCAATTGTAATTGACAAAACTCTCCTCATTGAGAATTAATACAAGTGCAGACCAGAGATTCCACATTTCGTCTAGTTTGAGTTATGTGTTCTTTTGTCTTTTCACATTCCAACATCTTTTTATATATTTCCTTGATGAATGCTTGATCACAATTTAGTACAACATCTACTATGATTATATTTCATTTAGTTATCTGATAGCAAACAACTTTTCCTTTGTATTTACTGCTAGTAAATACAATACCTATGAGTTAATTAGATTGCTACATTTTATGCTTCATTTAAGGTTATATGATCTATTTTGTTCTTTTGTAACAAAGTAAGATTCTTCTGTAGTTGATACCTTGCTTTGTATAATGGCTTTATGTTTTTCTCTCATTACATTCAATATTTTTAATTTTAACTCAGACACGAAAAACAACCTCTAAGTTGTTATACTATTAATTCAATTTAAGGAATTTTTCTCACATAACTGAGGTAGAAAAAGAAAACATTAAAAATTCCCTTATTTCCTGATGCCTGACATTATACTTTGAGTCTTAAGTATATACTCAAGAACAACATATTTTTGGCATCCTTTCCAAGGACGGAGAAACAAAGTTATTTTTCTCTGGGAGAATGACATGGTAAGTTTCTCTCTTTGATAGTGAACAAAGATTGAATACATTATAAGAAAAAAAAATTATCTTTCACTTGGAGACTCCACAACTAATAAACTGGCATTCCGTCGAAGGAATACCAGACAAAACCCACATGATAAGCAGACCAGACATGTATCTGACCCTGAAAAAATATTAAAACCAAGGGGATACCTCAAGCAACCCATTGCATCGGCAAGTAAGGTTCACCAACCTAAACACACACAGTCTAATGCTAAGGTTCCACTGGAACCGTTAACTCCATAAGAAGGTTCCACCCAAATCCATTTCATAAAAACATCGGCTAATAGAATTGAAGCCGAAATCATAAACCCCAAATTGGTTTTATCCGAGATAAAGGATGAAACCGATTCAACTGACTCCTTTATTAACAAAGGTAAAGGACCCATCTCAATATCCACTTCGATTGAGATTCCAACTTTCCTAAGTTTTGAAGAATATATCTTACATTCTAAATTGACTCTCGTTGGCTCTCCCATTTATATATCCTGCAAATATGAAGAACCTATTCCTCATCTCTCTTTCCCCCCCTTTTCAGATTTTCTGTCTCCTGATGGTCGGTTCTCAAAACCTATTTCGATTCATCGTGAAGTAACCAAAAGGTCTCTACACGTCTTTGAAAACCCTCTTTACAACCTCCAAGTTTCATCCCCTATATTACCAATGATTATTTCCAGAGGAGGTGTCGGAGCTGGTGGAGGCGGAGGAGGACATGGTGCCGGAGGAGGAGGAGGAGGTGGTCAAGGACCACCCCCACCTCCTATAATTTTCACTAAAGTAGTTATTATATACGCTCCTTTGGTCCTCCCAGTTCCCCTCCATGATTTACCTGAAAACTATATGAAAAATCTGCCAAAGTTTACAGGAGAAGGAGACTTAACCGCGACTGAGAATATACATTTCTTCGATCAATTCATCGATATCCTTGGCCTTGAGAATGAGGATGTTTATTCAATATTCCTAGTTCAAAATTTGGAAGGACAGGTGAGAACCTAGTTTTGAGGACTATCAACAGGCTCAATAGGATCATATGACAAGTTATAAAATTCATTTCTCAGCCAGTGGGGAAAGAGAAAATATCACCTTTGTTATTTAACCGAATTTGAATCTTTAATAAATAAAAATTTAAAAACAGTTCTAGAATTCACTCAAAGATTTAATAAATTATATAACAAGATTCCAGCTCAAGTTAAACCTTCCCAACCAACAACAAAAGTAACTTTCATCAAGGCTTTTGAGCCTGATTTTTCTCTGCTGTTGAGGGAAAGGAGAGTTGCCGACCTCACTAGAATGCAAGATGATGCTGTAGAAATTGAGTCAAATATGATGGCATCGGGAAAGTTAAAGGTTAAAATTGAAAAGGGAAATAAAGACACTAGACGATTTAAAGAACAAGAAGGACCTTCCAGTTCTAGGAGGACCGTAGAAGATAAGATGGATGATATGGAAAAAATAATCAAAGAATTATCTAAAAAAATCTCGAAAATGGAATAGGATCAATCTAAAACAGATTAGTTCACTAGAAAATATTTCAAACAAAACTTTTTGGCAGCAATAATATAATTGTTATTTTTATAAAATGACCTACGTAAGCTGCCTACACAGGGTCAATGAAATTTTATTACTCTTCATGAGCAGTTTCTGAAATAACAGTTGTAAATCGTCGCTTTTTACCTATCGTCTATTCATGCTTCGTTTTCATGACTGAAAGCATGAAAACTTGCGACTGCAATTACCATTTTGTTTTAAAATTTCATTGAAGGCAAATTGTTTATTTAATTTGTTATGGAGTTTTGATTCTTTGCCATGAAGATATTACCCTTTTTGTTTTTGACCCTTTCAATTCTAATCATGGCTAAGAGATTGATAGTTTTAATGAACAAAAGACCCCCACCATTTGCTTTTTTGTATGGTTTTTGGTTTGATCTTTGATCACATTTCTTTCACAAAAATTTTGATTATTCGATTTTTTCACTTACCCAACTTTGTAATCAAACCATGATGCATGCACTTATGTTTGTTTTAAGTGCTTTGGTCCTATCGCGTACTCAATGCCAAGGTGGCATACAATTTACAGGCTACCATTACTTCCTAGGATGGTCTCGGGTTTCACAAACCTCTTTGCATACCTTCTAATTAAACACCCTTCCCATCGTATGAGTCCTTACAGCGTTTATTGTTGGGCTCAAGGTTATGGCTCTATTTCATTTTCAAAAACCCTACCTGTATGTTGTGTTTTGATTACCCTCCCGTCCAGTATGGCTCTTATCGTCAGAATTGAACCAAATGGTATCCAAACCCTGCTCTCATATGACAATGCTAGGGAGGATTTGGAAAGAAATGGCTGGCATGTTTTCATCAAGAAGTTTCAGGGTTTTAATCTTCAGGTTGCCCAAGAATTCACCTTATCCTTTGATGGTTGTAGGGAAAAAGTTGGTTATGTACAATTGGAGGTAACTGAGGAGTTCCTGAGTCAAGCCACAGGGTTGCCAGTGAGTGGTCAGAAATGGTTTAAAAACATGAAAGTGGAGGAAGTCCCTTGGACCCTGCTGTTTACATCTTGAAAAATAACTAGCTGTGATAGAGGTATGCCAATTTCATTCCTAAAAACTTGGTGGCATGATTTACTCGCTGTGGTAAAGAATTTTTTTACATGTGAGGGATGGTTCGGGCTTGTATTTTTGTATCATTTACACCTTCTTATGAGTTTTATAGGTTTCCCTTTGAATATGCCATATTAGTTACTCAGAAGTCTATATAAAATGGGGAAAAGATTTAAGAAACAGAGGTCAGACTCTAGTCTTTTTCATCACGGCCTGATTAAAATCATCTTCATACATTAGTTAGAGTTGCAAAATGATTGTTGGGATTCGTTTATAACACGAAATGTTTTGGTAACCCTGAATTGGGAGAAGTAGATAAACTCGTCGTTAAGGAAACCCTTGTCCACCCGACGACATCTCTTCCACCTCCCCAGAATTGTGCCTCTTCCCCTAACAATGAACCCTTGATCCATCCTAAGGTCACTCAATAGGATAGCCAACAGATTACACAACCAAAGGACTGTGTTAAAATTGCAAGGAAACCTATAGGAAAGAAGTTTAAAAGTAATGTTGATGTCAATTTAAAAAACAAAAGAGTTGGCAAGCTAATTTCTCGAGGTCTTCAAAATAAGAGAAACTCCCGTGCAGATGTGATCAACATGATTGAGGTTAATGAAAGCTCAGACTCTGAAATTGACAAATTCCTTGCAGAGGAAGACCCTGTGTTATTTGGACCACACATTGACCGACCCTATAACTTTGTCAATAATTTGCCTCCTTGTTTGAAAGACAACCAAAAGTTTCCTGGTGTCCATCTCTGCAATAAATCTACTATCCATATGGAGGTTTCTCCGATCCATAATCTTGCTCATTCTGATGAAAACACCACACAATCATAGTGCAATATTTGTCTATCATGGTTTTACATATACTATACTGATGTCTCGTTTCTATAGTCATGAGTTAAGTTTTTAAAAGGCCAAGTTGATGTTTTAACAAACGAAAACCACAGGCTTGAATCTATCATCCAAGGGAAGGAGAAGAGTATAAAAACCACAGGTCATGTGATATTTAAAAACGTAGAGGCAGATACAACCATCGTTAACTGTGAAGTTTCATGATACGATTTGATTTGATGATTAGAGGTATGATTTTTTTTTAATTTAATAGCATGATTGTTGTCATTCTTAAGTTAGATTATTTGGTTTATTTGATAGACTATTTTTATTATTAAATTAGCCAGTTTTATTTATTGAATAAAATTAGATTTCGTTTACTATTATAAGTAGCTACAAAATCGCAAGATTCTGTAGCCATTTAAGAAAATTTGAATTGTCTAAATCAATGACATAAAACATATATGAGATCTTCCTATTTTCTTTTGCTTTCAAGATAATTCAGGGGTCCATGATTTCAAAGTTGATCTGAGGCACTTTAAAGATCTCCTAGTCATACCTATGATGTATTTTGAATAAACAGAAATAGACTGTTGTTAGTTTTTGGATATTTAGTTAAATCAGGGTGGTTGCATCCCCCTTTATTTTTTGAAACAAATTTGATCTCAGGATTAGAAACAGTTATGTTTCCTGAGACCTTTATAAACCTATCATTTTGTAAACATTGTATCATCTTGGCCTAGGGATAAAGTATGGATATTTGCACACAGACTTGAATGAGACAGAATACATATTACAGCTTTAGCTTTTGTGTATCATGTTTTAGTTTAAGTTTTTCTTATCTCAATATGATAATAGATGATGATAGCCTTTTGTCTTCATAATTTATTGTTATTTGAGATAATTCTTTTCATATACTATCCATATCTCACGTTTCAGATATAATATAGTGTGATCATTAATTCGATACAAATTTTAGATTTATCTCTTATTTCTTATTGAATGTATAACTACAAGTTCTTACAAGAAGATTTATATCATTGTAGTCACTTGTAAATCATAAGATCACCATAACTGTATCCGTTGTATGTTCTGTTATCAAAACTCAATCTCCAGCATATTGTTTCGCATTTGTTCGAAGCAACCTTGAGATTCGTTGCAGTTTTACTTCTCAAATAAGGTGACCGGATATTGACTATTGTACAGACACTGGATGCATTAACAGGTTAGTATGTTATTTGATTTCATTAGATTGCTGAATATAGAAGTTTTTTATATATAGGACATTTTCCACTATCTATAATTTTCTATTCAATTAAGTAGTTTAATATTTGATTTCATGAATGTATACATCTAAGAAAACAAACCAAAAAATTAAATAGTATTTTCACTTTCTTTATCATTGTTGTTAAAGGAACCAATTTACATTCGATTTTTACGAATTTAGATTAAAACTCGTGATTTGTATAGATTGTATATAGAATTATTATACATATATTATTTAAATAAATTGTACATATATATATTTAGATGTACATATAGATTTTAGTGATTGTTATTTATTAAGTTATTGCATTTCTTTTAGTTATTTTTTTTCTTTCTTTAGAACTTAGATCGGCCAATGGAGCCACTAAACCCGTCAGAGTGAATTAATCCAAACGGATTGGGTTAATTAGACAACCCCGAACCGGATTCACTCTTCTAGTTGATGAGCGATCAATTTTGTCTGTTAAGAAATGGCGTTAGAGGGAGGGCCTGAATACTATTAATGGCATGAGGAGATCGCAAGACTCCTCCCCCACCTACCTACTCACCTATAGTAATAAGAATTCATTCAGACGACAACATTTTCCCTCAAACAACAACCACATCAAACTAAAATCCATGGATCACTATTGAACCAGTAACTCCAAATCCCCCAGGGGCCGATGTACAATAAATTTTTCATCAATCTCTCATAAGAATGCTTAGTACCTTGGCCCGTATCAGACAACCAGGTCGGCCTTTGAACCAACCATTAGACTTCTTTGATATCAGGGAGCAACTTGAAGGTACTAATCTTACCTTAAACCCTACGGATCCAGATCATATCCTCACTCCTGTAGCAAGAGGATCTGGTATTCCACCATCACCACCCCCTTCATCTCCTTCTTCTTCTGGAGAAGAATCATCAGATGAAGCTATTTCTTCATCTCAGCCTTCGACACCTCCCACACTTATGGCCAATCCAAACAATCCCACCAGACCTTGGCTCGACCAAGATGCAATGGCCATACCTAGTCCCCAGCATCCTTTGCCTAAACATCTAGAGAAATGGCTCCCTAAATTTGACCCAAATTCCAAGCAGATTGTTGAAGATCATATCAAAAAGTTTATGCTAGCCACTAGGCTCTGTAGTGTTGAGCATCAAGACATAGTGTGCAGATTGTTTCCCTACACCTTTGAAGTCAATGCCTCTACCTGGTACTTTGCCCAACAACCCCACACCATCATGTCATGGGACAAATTTGAGTCTTGTTTCCTTGAAAAATTCGGAGATGAAAAATCTCCTGAAGTCCTAGTCATGGAACTCTCTATTTTAAATATTAAACCCAAAGAAAAGATAAAAGACTTTAATCACAGGTTCCTTACATTAAATAACCGAATCCCCACGGATTCGATGTCTGCTGAAAATCTTATCGTCGCATACTACACGGAAGCCTTACATCAAAACATAGCCATTTGGGTAAAAAGGTCCAAGAAAGCCAAATTGTTAGAAGCCTTCAAAGAGGTGACTCAAATCAAGAAAGATATTCTCATCCTAAAAGACAATACCTGTAATGAGGTAGAGACTAATTCATCCTCCAAGAAGAAAATCGAAATCTTTCCTAGACCTCCCCAAAGCAAAACTCAACCAGATAGTTTGGATCTAGAAAACTTATAGAAGGTTGTTTAGAAGTTGTCTAATCAAGTTATAGATTTGAAAAGGTCGGCTGAATAAAATTCTTCAAGCAAAGGGCCTTACAAACCCCCTTTTAGGAATCCTTTTCCTACAAACCGGCCTAACTCAAATTCTGAAGGCTTAAACCTAGAAAGTTTACAATTCGCTATTCAGACGATTCTAAAAGCACATGATAACTTGATTCCTCCTGAGATTCCTGAAGAAGTAGTTGAACAAGAGATAGTGGAAGAGGACGAATCCTCCCCAAACATTTTTGGACATTTTTCGAAAAGCATTTTTCAAGCTAATTTTGAAACAGTACATCCTTACAATACCAGGAGCAAGACAACAAATAAGTCTTCTTCTGAAATTGTAACTAATGCACCTTCAAAACAGTCTAAATCAATTGAAACTAAATAGAATTCAGCAGCCCCAGGTTTAGAGTATGATTTGATTGAGGATCTAAAAAAACTTAGGGCTAACATTTATGTTTACGAATTATTAAAATTCTCTTTTCTTCTACAAAAGATGTTGCAGAATATTGCAGAAAACAACAAAAACAACAATCCAAACAACAACAAAATTCATGAAAAAAAACTCAAAACACCTCAAAAGGTCTCTGCCAAAACGACGTCAGAGCCTTCTGATAAAAGATACCTTGTTGTAAAAAGTGTAACAAATGTAGACAAACTAGTTTTAGGGGCTGCGATTAAAAAACAACAAACTTCTGTTGTTAATACTCGCAGAAATGTCCCTCCCTTTTTGTTGACTTTTGAAATTCTCAATAGGAATGTACATAACTGTATGCTAGAGTTAGGTGCATCATCAAACATAATGCCTTGGTCTGTCTGTCAAAAAATTAATGCCGAAGTTCAACCGTCCAGCTTGAAAATTATTCCGCTTGATCGAACTAGTGTTAAAGTAATAGGTGAATTAAAAAAATGTGCTTATCGGATTATCATCTAATCCTAAAGTCCATCAAGTCATTGATATCATTGTCGTAGATATCCCAGAAGTATATGGTTTGTTTCTAAGTAGAGATTGGTCTAAACAACTACATGGCTATTTTGCAATAGATTGGTCTCACTTGTGGCTACCCGAAAATGGAAAGCCTAACAGAATCAAGGTAAATCATGAACATTATCTTAAGTTCATGGTAACCAATTTGAATGATCCTAATGAACCATTCACTGCTTCTGCCAATTCACCTGAAATACAAGGATGGACACTTTTTTTGGCAATTTCATGACTGAAACTTCTACCATTACTGACCTGGAACAACAATCCAAAATTATGACTTGCACACAGTCGACGACCTTCTCTCAATGGCCACATGCACCTAACGAAAATCAAATATGGTCTCTTTACTTCGATGGGTCAAGATCTAAGGAAGGATATGGTGCAAGGTGCGTGCTCATTGATCTAGTAGGTAACAAAACTTTGATTTCTTGCCGGTTAGAATTTGAATGCACAAACAACACGGCTGAATACGAGGCACTCCTGCAAGGTCTCAGAAAAGAACTAGATTTGAACATTCAAAATTTTATTGTCTTTGGTGATTCATAAATCGTGGTTAGACAAGTAAAAAATTCCATCCACTATTTATCTCCACACCTGAAAAGATATCAGACTGAGGTATGGAATTTAATGAACAAGTTTTTCGTGTTTAACATAAATTATATTCCTAGATTGAATATTCTGAGGCTGATTTGTTAGCTAACATCGCCTCAAAACTCTTTCCTACAGAAGGCTTATCCCTGAATGCGTTTTCCGTCAAATTGTTGTTCAGACCATCCATCCCAGACAACATAAAAAATTGGAGAGTATTCAATGATGACCAACAGATCATCAGTTTTATGCACATGGAAGAGACTTTCCAGGGTGCAGTGATCGACGAAGGTACCCACGATGAAAACCTTCGCGACTTTACGGTAATACCAGATCCAAGATCCCCAGAGTCTGCATCAGACATGGTAAACTCTATCCCAAAATCTATGTTTATATTAGAAAATTTTTATGATCTTCATGATAAGTTCAGAAAATCAGTTAATTGTAAAACGAATAGTTCTTCCTTGACATATGAAAAATTAAATTTGGGAACTAAAGACAACCCACAATGCATCAATTTGGGGTTGGGATGTTCTAAGAAAGGAAAGGTATCATTTATTAAGTTGTTTAAGGAATTCAAAGATGTGTTTGCCTAGACATACAACGACCTAAAAACCTTTGATCCTAACATTATACAACACATTATTCCCATGAAACCCTAGACCCAACCTTTTCAACAGAAGTTAAGAAAGATGCACCCAAAACTCGAACCAATAGTCAAGAAAAAATTAAACAAACTCCTGAATGCTAAAATAATATTCCCAGTAAGGCATACATAGTGGGTATCTAATCTTGTCCCTGTGAGGAAGAAGGGTGGTGAAATCCAACTATGTGTCGATTTCCAAAATTTAAACCGAGCATCTGATAAAGACAACTACCCTGTTCCTCCCATGGAACAGATCCTTCAACAAGTATTTGGTTCTGAAAGATTATCTCTGGTGGATGGTTTTTCAGGGTATAACCAAGTCCTTATGTCTCCCCCAGACCAGCTCAAAACCACTTTCTGCACTCCATGGAGTACCTACACTTACAGGAAGATGCCCTTTGGGCTCATAAATGTTGGTGCCACTTTTTAGAGAGCGATGGATATCACTTTCCGTGGATTAATCAATCAATTTGTAGTAGTTTATCTAGATGACGTCACTCTCTTCTCAAAAAATAAAGAATATCATCTAGCCCATCTAAGATCTATTCTGCAGTGATGTCGTAAGTACGACATTTCTTTAAATCCTAAAAAATCTGTCTTCGTAGTAGAACAAGGTAAGCTCCTTGGATTCATTGTATCAAATGAAGGGGTGATTATTGACCCTGAAAGGACCCAGGTCATTTCAAAACTTCCCCCTCCCTCTTCAAAAAATTCCATGCAATCTTTCTTAGGATAGATAAACTTTGTTAGGAGATTCGTCCCCAGCTTTTCATAAATGGTCCGACCATTACAAAATTTAATAAAAAAGGATGTACAGTACCATCGGGGACCTTTAGAAAGTTAGGCTTTTGACTCAATAAAAAAGGCTATAGTGGACACTCCTCCCCTAATGAGCCCTGATTTTTTCCAAGACTTCACCCTCTACACATTTTCCTTTGATCAGTCTTACACTATTGTCCTAACCCAAATGAATTCTGAAAACAACGAAGTCCCAATTTCCTTTATGAGCTCAGCCTTCAAGGGAGCAAAACTTAATTACCCAGAAGTAGATCAGCAAGATTACGCTATTTTTAAAGCAGTAAAACACTTCCTATCTTATCTACTGAAATCTAGGACGAAAATCATTGTCCCTTACCCTGCTGTTAGAAATTTGTTAGTGCAAAAAGACCTAGGTGAGAAAAGGGCAAACTGGGTCACATCCTTACAAGAATATGACATAGAAATCACCCCAGCACAAATTTTTAGAAGCCAAGGTTTATGTAAGTTGGTTGTTGATTCAGCTATAGGACAACAAAATGAAATTGATATGTTAATAACAGATCAGCACTATCAAAATCAACCCTGTTGTGCACAAAACCTTACTAGTCCCTGGTACGACGACATCAAATTTTGTCTTATACATGGATCCACTCCCCATCACCTTGATCCCCCAAAAAGGAGAGCAGTAAGATTAAAATCTTCTTCTTTTTAGGTAATTAACGGTATTTTGTTTTGGCGAAATTTTGGTGGAATACTTATGCATTGTCTTGAAAAAGATGAAGCAGAAAAAGTCTTGTTGGAATTACATGCAGGGGAAGATGGTGGGCATTTTGGTGGAGACACCACCACCCACAAAGTATTAAGAGTAGGTTATTACTAGCCTACCCTTTTCAAATATGCTCATGCCTTATGCTGCAAGTGTGTAATCTATCAAAAGGCATATGAACGAATACATAAACCAACATTCCCATTGCAACCAGTTTCGGTAGACTCCCCTTTTCAGCAGCGGGGATTGGATATTATAGGTCCAATCAATCTGGCATCCTCACAGCAACATAAATACATCATAACAGCCACAGATTATTTCACTAGATGGTCTGAGGCTGCCCCATTAAAAGCTGTAAACACCAGTCAGGTAATATCCTTCCTGAATTCAAATATTATCACTCATTTAGGTATTCCTGAATGCCTAGTATTTGACAATGCTTCCTATTTTTCATCTCTTGAAATGAGTGATTTCGCTCTAGAAAAAGGAATAAATTTAAAGTACTCTGCCAGCTATTACCCCCAAGGAAATGGTTTGGCAGAATCAAATAATAAAAACTTGATCAAAATCATCAAGAGAATGGTCTCCAAAAACCATAAAAACTAGCATAACACACTATTGGATGCAATCTGAGATGACATGGTAACTCCTAAAACTAGTATTAGTAATTCCCCCTTTTTTCTCATTTACGGCAGGGAAGCGATTCTTCCACTGCATGTCCTTCTTCCATCTTTGCAGTTATCACAGAAGGTGCAAGAAGAAGACTGTCCTCCCTTGGAGAGTTGGATTAACACGTTGCTAAAGTTAGAGGAGATAAGGGCTCAAGAAAAACGAAAATTGGATCAACATCAACTCATTGTTAAAAACTAGTTTGATTCCAATTCTGCCTCTGATAGAAATTTTGAGGTAGGCGACCTTGTCCTTAAGTGGGACAAACCTCATGAGGGAAAAGGAGAGCATACTAAGTTTCAAAACTTGTGGTTGGGACCATTTTTAATTGATGAGAAACTAGGTCCCAGTTCCTTTTGCCTACATAATTTAGAGGGATAGCCAGACACCTTCCCGATGAATGGCCAAGCTCTCAAAAAGTACTTCATCTGATGACGCTCCCATACAACCTTTGTAAATATTTTCTGTTTTGTTTTCCTTGCTGTTTGTTTTTCTTTTTTTTTGGTTTGTTTTGTTTTCATTTCTAGTTATCTGTCTTTATTTTTGAAACACACATGCCTGCGCCATGGGCTATCTCAGACAAAGAAAACAGAAAGCTTCCCCTTGAAAATAATGGTTGAAAGTTGTCAGAACTTCAATTGTTGTATTTCTCTAAAATTGTCGCCTTGTTAAAGATGGATTTTTATTTGAAAATCATTTTCTTGGTTTCAATTTGCAATCGAAAGTATTCACGATCATCTATAAAAATCTTTTTACACTGTCCCTGTTCTTTAAGAGAGAAACTCAACGATGTCTCCCTGTTCTTGAAAGTTGATTTTATTAATGAACTATTTTTGGATCTTGATGAAGGACAACAAGAAAATTTTTAAGGTCTGTGACATATCAAGATGTGTTAAAAAATGGAATTTTCAGCGTCACCCGGCTCTATTGAATATTGTAAAAACTATGATATGAATAAACTATCAGAGAGCTATGGGAAGTGTTTGTAAACTCGTCGAGACACTGAACAGGTCTGTTGGCAGCAGGTAAATGCATGCATGATGCCAAGATAACTTCATTGGGGTACTGAATAGGCCCGCTGGCAAGGAAGCAATGTCAGGTAAAATAAAATTCTCAGACATGGATTTTGTTTTGGCCTTAAACATCCTTCATTCTAATCTGAAATTTCTTGACAGGATACAGATGTCACAGTGGGTTAATTGACATCCCTGTCGAGGCTATAGACGCCTTCTAGCAGTAGTAGCCCTGTCAACAGTATTGGAGATTTTAACTTAACATCATGGCCTTCTTTTGCCAAGTTTGTCACCAGTTTTCATTTCTTTAAAAATAAAAGTTATCTGACACTAGACCGCGTTATGATTATTTGAGATGTTCAAATGGCTTTTCGGTTGTTGTTCGATTTGAAGAATTTCAGATTTTTCTAACTTGAACTCGTTCGTGTAACAGAGATAACTTCTTCTCCCAGCATGTCGCCATTGTTGGAAGCAATAATATAATTGTTATTTTTATAAAATGACCTACGTAAGCTGCCTACACAGGGTCAATGAAATTTTATTACTCTTCATGAGCAATTTCTGAAATGACAGTTGTAAATCGTCGCTTTTTACCTATCGTCTATTCATGCTTCGTTTTCATGATTGAAAGCATGAAAACTTGCGACTACAATTACCATTTTGTTTTAAAATTTCATTGAAGGCAAATTGTTTATTTAATTTGTTATGGAGTTTTGATTTCTTGCCATGAAGATATTACCCTTTTTGTTTTTGACCCTTTCAATTCTAAGCATGCCTAAGAGATTGATAGTTTTAATGAACAAAAGACCCCCACCATTTGATTTTTTGTATGGTTTTTGGTTTGATCTTTGATCACATTTCTTTCACAAAACTTTTGATTATTCGAATTTTTGACTTACCCAACTTTGTAATCAAACCATGATGCATGCACTTATGTTTTTTTTAAGTGATTTGGTCCTAGCTCATACTCAATGCCAAGGTGGCATACGATTTATAGGTTGCCATTACTTCCTAGGATGGTCTCAGGTTTCACAAACCTCTTTGCATTGTTTTAATTAAACACCCTTCCCATCGTATGAGTCCTTACAACATTTATTGTTGGGCTCAGGGTTATGGCTCTGTTTCATTTTCACAAACCCTACCTGTATGCTATGTTTTGATTACCCTCCCATCTAGTATGGCTCTTATCGTAAGAATTGAACCAAACGATATCCAAACCCTGCTCTCATACGACAATGCTAGGGAGGATTTGGAAAAAATGACTGACATGTTTTCATCAAGAAGTTTCAAGGTTTTAATCTTTAGGTTGCCCAAGAATTTGCCTTATCCTTTGATGGTTGTAGGGAAAAAGTTGGTGATGTGCAATTGGAGGTAACCGAAGAGTTCCTGAGTCAAGCCACAGGGTTGCCAACGAGTGGTCAGAAATGGTTTAGAAACACGAAAGTGGAGGAAGTCCCTTGGACCCTACTGTTTACATCTCGAAAAATAACCAGTTGTGATAGAGGTATGCCAATTTCATTCCTAAAAACTCGGTGGCATGATTTACTCACTGTGGTAAAGCAATTTGTTGCATGTGAGGGACGGTTTGGGCTTGTATTTTTGTATTATTTACGCCTGCTTATGATTTTTATGGGCTTCCCTTTGAATATGCCATATTGCTTACTCAAAAGTCTATATAAAATGGGGAAAAGATTTAAGAAACAAAGGTCAATCTCTAGTCTTTTTCATCACGACCTGATTAAAATCATCCTCATACGTCAGTTAGAGTCACAAAATGATTGTTGGGATTCATTTATAACACGAAATGGTTTTCATAACCCTGAATTGGGAGAAGTGGATAAACTCATTGTTGAGGAAACCCTTGTCCACCCAATGACATCTCTTCCACCTCCCTAGACTTGTGCCTCTTCCCCTAAAAGGCTAGCCAATAGATTACACAGCCAAAGGACTGTGTTAAAATTGCAAGGAAACCTACAGGAAAGAAGTTTGAAACTAATGTTGATGTCAATTTCAAAAACAAAAGAGTTGGCAGGCTAATTTCTTGAAGTCTCCAAAATAAGACAAACTCCCATGAAGAGGCGATCAACATGATTGAGGTTAATGAAATCTCAGACTCTGAAATTGATAAATTCCTTGCAGAGGAAGATCCTGTGTCATTCGGGCCACACCCTGACCGACCCTATAACTTTGTTGATAATTTGCCTCCTTGTTTGAAAGACAACCCAGAGCTTCCTGGTATCCAGCTCTGCAATAAATCTAATATCCATATGGAGGTTTCTCCGATCCATAATCTTGTCCGTTTTGATGCAAACGCCACACAGTCATAGTGCGATGTCTGTCTATCATGGATCAACATATACTATACTGATGTCTCGTTTCTGCAGTCACGGGTTAAGTTTTTAAAAGGCCAAGTTGATGTTTTAACAAATGAAAACCATAGGCTTGAATCTATCATCGAAGGGAAGGAGAAGTGTATAAAAACCATAGGTCATGTGATATTTAAAAACGTAGAGGCAACTACAGCCATCATTAACTCCAAAGTTTCATGATACGATTTGATTTCATGATTAGAGGTATGATTTTTTTTAATTTAATAGCATGATTGTTGTCATTCTTAAGTTAGATTATTTGGTTTGTTTGATAAACTATTTTTATTATTAAATTAGCCTGTTTTATTTATTGAATAAAATTAGATTTCATTTACTATTATAACTAGCTACAAAATCGCAAGATTCTATAGCCAGTTAAGAAAATTTGAACTGTCTAAATGAATGACAAAAAATGTATCTGAGATATTCCTATTTTCTTTAGCTTTCAGGATAATTCAGGGGTCCATGATTTCAATGTTGATCTGAGGCACTTTAAAGATCTCTTAGTCATACCTATGATGTATTTTGAATAAACATAAATAGACTATTGTTAGTTTTTGGATATTTTGTAAAATCAGGGTGGTTGCATCCCCCTTTATTTTTGAAACAAATTTGATCTTAGGAACAGAAAAAATTATGTTTCCTGAGACCTTTATAAACCTATCATTTTGTAAACATTGGATCATCTTGGCCTGGGGCTAGAGTATGGATATTTGCACACAGACTTGACTGAGACAGAATACATATTACAACTTTAGCTTTTGTGTATCATGTTTTGGTTTAAGTTCTACTTATCTTGATATGATAATAGATGATGATAGCCTTTTGTCTTCATAATTTATTGTTATTTGAGATAATTCTTTTCATATACTGTCCATATCTCACGTTTCAGATATAATATAGTGTGATCATTAATTCGATACAAATCTGAGATTTATTTCTTATTTCTTATTGAATGTATAACTACAAGTTCTTACAAGAAGATTTATATCATTGTAGTTACTGGTAAATCATAAGATCACCATAATTGTATTTGTTATATGTTCTGTTATCAAAACTCAATCTCCAGCATATTGTTTCACATTTGTTCGAAGCAACCTTGAGATTCGTTGCAGGTTTACTTCTCAGATAAGGTGACTGGATATTGACTATTGTATAAACATTGGATGCATTAACAGGTTAGTCTGTTATTTGATTTCATTAGCTTGTTGAATATAGAATCTTTTTATATATAGGACATTTTCCACTATCTATAATTTTTTGTTCAATTAAGTAGTTTAATATTTGATTTCATGAATGTATACATCTAAGAAAACAAACCAAAAAATTAAATAGTGTTTTCACTTTCTTTATCACTGTTGTTAAAGGAACCAATTTACATTCTATTTTTACGAATTTAGATTAAAACTCATGATTTGTATAGATTGTATATAGAATTATTATACATATATTATTTAAATAAACTGTACATATATATAGATTTTAGTGATTGTTATTTATTAAGTTATTGCATTTCTTTTAGTTATTTTTTTTCTTTCTTCATAACTTAGATCGGCCAACAGAGCCGCTAAACCTGTCGAAGTGAATTAAACCAAACGGCTTGGGTTAATTAGACAACCCCGGACCAGATTCACTCTTCTAGTTGACAAGTGGTCAATTTTGCCCATTAACAGAACCCTAACCCTCAAGTACAACAAATAGAAATCAAAACTGAAGATCAAAAGATTCAGACCCCCTTTAAAAACGAAAATTTTATAGGAGGAGATGACATGAAAAGCTTTGAGGAGTTAGAGGAAGATATGAATAATCTTGGTGATGATTGTCAACAACCTCATTTGACGAGACAAGATTATGAAAGGTCTTTAAATGCAAAATACAAGTCTAATAATGATGAGAGCATAAATATCACAGAGGATTCTTCTTATCAAGGAATCACCAATAATATAATGGCTGAGATCCAACATAAGTATAATCTAAGGCCTAGAGATAGAAATATCACAACTGGCCAACCAAAGAAAATCTTGTTGAGAAGTAAAGCGAATGAGGCAGCTCAACCAACAGTTGAAACAGAGACTGCCAAAACAAAAGCAGTTGACTCATGAATTTCCAAAATAAAAGAAACTGACTACAGACTGCCAAAACAAAAGCAGTTGACTTAGAGACTACTAAAACAAAAGCAGTTGAAACACAGACCGTCGAAACGAAAGCAACACAAACCAAAAAATCAGAAAAAGTGGATATAGAATCCCCAACCAGGGAAGAAGAAAAGGCAATTGGAAGTTTCAGTGTAGAAAACAAGATTAATAAAATCAATATCCCTGTGCCTCTGGTCGAATTGGAAGAAAACCCTACATATAGAAAACAGATTGCTAAAATGATAAATTTTTCGGATGGAGAAAGTCATGCAGATGTTATAAATTTGGAAGATGATAAACCAACTATAATGTTTTCTCTACATTTTGAAAATTCTAGAGATTTTGTCACTCCTTTCTACATTACGTTGATTGTGCATGATCATCTGCTCCATAAATGCATGTTGGATTTTTGAGTTTCCCACAATGTGATGCTCAAAGCTATTATGGATCGACTTGGCCTCGAAATCACCAGACCATATAGAGATTTGTATTCTTTTGATTCGAGAAAATTTAAATGTGTGGGTATGATTAAAGATTAATGGTTAATCTTGCACAGATTCTGATAAAAAGTGTTCTGATGGATGTGGTTGTTGTTGATATCCCTCCTAATTATGGCATGTCATTATCCAGGTCTTGAGGCGCTAAACTTGGAGGATCCCTCCAACTCGACATAAAATACACTACAATATCGATCTTCGACGGACATTTCACCTGCCTATACAAAGAAACAAGGTTGGCATATACAGTAAGTGATCCGCTGAATCCAAATAATTACCATGTTTATGTCGTAGATCAGGATTTATGAAATTGTATATTATCACTAGATGATGATTTAGATGAATGTATAGAAGAAAATTGTACAAAAAAAGAAAAAATAGAAAAAACAAATAAAAATATAAATAGTACTAGAGTTTAGAAGATGTATTTTGATGGTGCTTCGCCTTGTGAAGGAGCAGGAGCTAGAGTGTTGTTTGTGGCACCTGAAGATGAATTTATTGTCCCTTTCTCTTACATATTACAATGGGGCATCGATTACACACATAATGTATGCGAATATGAGGCCCTGGTCTTAGGATTAGAGGCTTCTAGAAAGTTGAATATTAAAAACCTGGAAGTTTATGGTGACACCGAACTAATTGTAAAACAAATAAATCGGCAATACCAGGCCAAACATCTAAAGTTGATTTCTTACGAAAATTGTGCCTGAGATTTGATCATTTTTTTTTTCTCATTGGTTAATATTCACCACATCCCCATAATAGAAAATCAACAAGAAGATTCATTGGCCAAAGCAGTCGCGACGTTTGTACCTCCTATTGTTTTGAAACTAAAATATCACATAGAAATGAGGCACAAACCCTCAATACCAAAAAATATACAACACTAGCAGGTCTTTGAAGATGATGAGAAAATCAGACAATTCTTAGAAATGGTGGTCGTATTTTTCAAAACACATATTGATCAGGAAAATCAAAATGATCCTTCTTGGATAATGCAAGAAGGTGGGGATCCTTAGGAGTTTTGAGATAATATCACTAATCACTGCATGTTGGCACTAAAAAATAATCATATCCCTAAAGGTCTAATTCCTTTGGAGAGATTATTTGATCACGATGATATTCCCTTGAAGTCTACTTTGCAGCCTTAGCCTGAGGAGGTTGAAGATTGTGATATAGGCACCAAGGAAACTCCTAGGCTAATAAAAATATATAAATACCTTCCCCCTGAAATGAAAAGAAAATATGTGGAGTTACTCAAGAAGTATAAGGATGTTTTTTCCTAGTGTTATGATGAATTAAGAAATTATGATACCACCGTAATCAAACACAAAATTCCCCTAAAGCAGGGTGTTAAACCATTCAGGAAAAATCTCAAACAAATAAATCCCATACTACTGCCTGTGATAGAAAAGGAAGTAAAGAAGCTCCTGGATGATAATATCATTGTACCACTTAGGTATTCTGAGTGGGTGGATAACTTGGTCCCGGTAAGAAATAAAAACAGTGAAATCAGACTATTCGTAGATTTCAAAAATTTAAACAAATAATCCCTCAAAGATAATTATCAATTGCCTAAAATGGATCACGTATTGGAAAAAGTGGTCGGAGAAAATAGAATGTCTATGATTGATGGATTTTTCGGCTACAATCAAATTGCAATGCATGAGGATGATAAAGAAAAAAACCACGTTCACAACCCAATGGGGTACCTTTATGTATGATAAAATTCCATTCAGTTTGATGAACATAGGAGCCACTTTCCAACGAGCTATGGGCATCACCTTCATCAATGGAAGAGATAAGTTTGTTGTCATTTATCTTGATGATCTAACTATGTTTTCTAAATCTAATGCAAAGCACCTAGTACACCTCAAGCAGATGTTTGAGAAATGTCGAAAATTCGGTTTGTCTCTAAATCCCAAGAAATCTCATTTTGCAATGTAGGAAGGTAAACTCTTGGGCCATATAGTATCTATAGATGGAATTAAAATCGACTTGAAAAGGATTGAAGCTATAGATACTATAAATATTCCTAGGGATAGAAAGGAGATCAAGTAATTTTTAGGAAAAAATATTTTTTTAAGAAGATTCATCTCGAACTTTGTTGAAATTGTAAAATTGATTACAAATATGCTCAAGAAGGACAATGAAGTCAAATGGACGATTGAAGACAAAACTTCATTCGAACACATCAAGAAGGTTATAGGTGAAGCACCGATGTTGGCAAGCCCAAATTATTTGAAAGAATTCTTAATTTTCTCATTTTCATCCGAACACACAATTGTGACAGTACTCTTACAGAAGAACGAAGAAGGGTTCGAACAACCAATAGCATTCTTCAGTAAAAGCCTTAGAGACACAGAGTTGAGGTATGATATACTGGAAAAGAAGGCATATGCAATGGTGAAGGCCCTAAAGTATTTTAGGACCTATGTACTACATTCTAATATAATCTCATATGTACCCACCAGTTCCATTAAAGATATATTGGTTCAACCCGATAGTGACAAAAGGAGGGGCCGATGGCTTGCTAAGATTCAATAATTTGATCTAGAGGTTAAATCGACGAAGATCGTCAAAGTACAGGGTTTGGATAAGCTACTAGATAAATCTAATTTCATAGCTCTTGGAATAAACCCCCTGCAAGCCTATGAAAAAATTCCACATATAGAATAATTTGAAGATAAAATATCTACAACTCAAATCCAAGAGAAGTTCTCTTCTTCAAATTTGTATAAAGACATAGTCTCTTACCTTCTAACTTGGCAGTGCCCAGTAGATATGACTCCTTCCAAAGATAGAATGTTGAAGTTGCATGCAGTAAAATATTGTATCATGGATAGCCAATTGTATTGGAATCATCCTCTAATATTTTTACTAAGTTATTTAGTAGAATCCGAAACAAAGAGAGTCATAAATGAATTTCACGAAAGAGTGTGTCGAGGACATCACGCATGGTGAGAAACGGCCTATAAAATCTTGAGAGAAGGATATTATTGGGAGAAATTATTCACTGACGTGAATGTTAAAGTCAGAACCTGTAACCCCTACTAATTATTTTCAGGCAAGCAGAAGCTTCCCCCATTACATTTGGTCCTAGTTAAAACAGAATCCATGTTTCAACAATGGGGGCTGGATTTTATCGGTGAAATCAATCCACACTTTAGAGTGCAACACAAATGGATCCTGACCTCTACAAATTATTTTACCAAATTTTTAGAATCCATTCCGCTAGAAATGCTACAGATTTGGTGGTGATAAATTTCTTGGAGGAAAACATTTTATCTAGATTTCGTTGTCCTCATAAGATAGTTACAAATAATGCCCAGGCATTTAAATCTATGGAGATGGTTAGTTTTTTCCAAAAGTACAATATTGTACTGGGTCATTTCACAATGTACTATCCTCAAGGAAATGGATTAGCTGAATCATCAAATAAAATCTTGATCACCATAATTAAGAAAGTGTTGAACGAAAATAAGAAAGTCTGGCATGTGCATTTGAAATATGCTTTATGGTTGAATCGGATAGGCACCAAGAAATTGATCAGGATGTCCCCTTTTCAAATGGTGTATGGGACTGATGTGGTACTACCCATAAACTTGGCTCTTCCTGTAATGAAACTTTGGCAAGATGAAAAGGAAGAGCCAAATCATGTCACCAGAAGAATAAATCAATTGATTGATGTCCAGCAAAATAGGGCTGAAGTGGATGAAAAACTTCAGTAGTATCAGGATAACATGAAAGCCTTGTTTGACCAAAAGGATAAATATAGGGAATTCCTCCCCGGTGACCTCATTTTAAAGTGGGATGCTAGGAAGGAAGATTTAGGAAAGCACGGAAAATTCAACCATATCTGGTGTGGACCTTTCAAAATCACAACTTCTGAAGGGAAGAATTCATTTTTGTTGGAAAATATAGATGGTAAAATCCTTAATTCCCATATCAACGAGAGTTACCTAAAGAATTTTATGCAATAATCGATTTCCAAATTCCCACTGTACATACTAGTTTGATTTATTTGTTTTTTGATTCACAATTTTTTAATTTTTTCGGTAAGTTTTTACTTTCACTGTAAATAAAACCAGGTTAATTGATTTCATAAAAACAAAACTATAAAATAAGTAACACAGAGAGTTCTAGTTCGCATACGTTCCTGACACTCTTCATTTTATTGTCATGCAAGATACTTGTTGATAGCCAAGAGACAAGAGACATTAGAAATTGACCTTCACATATCAGAACATTAGCTTTCTCTCGAAATAGGTGATAAATAAATAGTTTACTTAGTTGAAAATATAAGAGTAAATCTAAGGTATGAGCTTCTGACCCATTTAAATTTTCAAAGAAATATCACTTAGTATGATAGAGATCTCATATGTACAAATATTGTCACCTAATCTATAACCAGAAGAATAAAAAAATATGTTTTCATTATAAAGAGTTTTCTCTGGATAACATAAAAAGAAATAAAACTTATAATAAAAAATAAGCAATAAGAAGACCTTAAATAAAAAGTTTCAAGAATCGAGTAAAAATTTTGCATAAGAGTGACCGTGCTTACAACACAACATCTGAATACTCATTCTATTCCCCTACTCATTTTCAAGTTGTATTTTCACATGATTCTTGATACCATCCCATGGTCTTCATAGAGGAAAAAGGGTCTCACCTTAACTTTGAAAACTCATAAAAAAATCTTCAAAATGAGAATAGGTAAAGATTCTTATGATTACTCTAACTTTAACTGAACAAAAAAGTATGTCTAGGCTAATCCTAACTATCTTATCCCTTCTAATAGGTTTAAAATGACTAGTTTCACTCAAGGAATGTCCTTGGAAAATAAAAATTCCCCTTGAGAACTTCCCTGTAGGCAAAGGTGTTTTGAAGGTCAGAGGATGATTAGTCCATAGTAATCAAAGTGATTTGACAGAACTTTGTTGCTAAATTATAAACAAATATCATCCCTGGTATATTGTATACAAATTGATTGCCCCCCCTTCATGTTTTAACAAATATAAGACAGATGGTGAAAGGAAATTCAAAAAACGATTTCCCCCGTCTAGTCCAAAAAGAGATGAAGAAAGAAAATTCATTAAATGATTGCCCTCATCTCAGCATTTAAATGCAAAATTACTAATTGAAGTGGGGAAAGGAAATTCAATGTGGGAATTAGATAACTTCACCGGGGTACTGAACAGGCTTGCTCACAGTGAAGCAATGTCTACGATATCTGCAAGGCTGTTATACATGAATTATAATGTACTCTGGTAACTAGTTATATTTTTGACTGGATCTACATTCTAAGCTAGCACGAGACTCCTTGACTAAAAACATTGAAATTACTTTACCTTGATGCGAACAAAATCAAACAGATCCTGGTAGAATGGTTAAGGTTGTTTTGATTATCTTAAGAAAATCTGAAGTTAGTTTTAAGAAAGGGAAGCCATTGATAAGCCTAAGGTTGAGATCAGTGAATGATTAAGTTTTGAAAGTTTTCATAGATAAGGATGAAATCCTAAGTCTTTCTGTGTGTACTTTTTTCAGAATGTGTTTCAAAGAAATGAAATAATGACTCCATTTACCCAATAAAGGCACTTGGTCTACTGTTCTTTGGCATCTCACAGAAAGATGCAATCCCTAGATGGAGCCTATGTTGAACCACATATTTTTCTAAAATTTAGACTTTAATAAATTTCATTCTCATTTAAATAAGAACAAAACGCGCTTGAGTCTCACCGTTGATAAAATTTTCTGTATGATCAAATAATCTTAAACCTTTCAGTTTTCTGGAGCCACCAAATGATTAATGAGTCAAATCGCTAAAAGTTTCTTTTCAGTTTCATGTTTCAGATATTTTGTTATGTCTTAACATTCAAAATCCCAATACCCAAAAGATGTTCATTTTAACTATTCTTGCAACTTTAAAAGACACGGTTCATTATGTATGCATGTGTCTTGAGTATTCTCCTAGTAGACAAATGATATGTTTTCTGAGCTTTCCATTTAAGGGTTCACATGTTTCAAATTAACATGTGGCACCTCTAGGATGACTCATCCTTGACACATCGTTGGAGGTAGTGGCCTTTCAGAAATATAACAAAGAGTAAACTTACAAACCTACGAAACGATAAAATGTCAAAAGATTAAATCTCGATTAATTAAATCAAACTAATTCAAAGATAATTAATTGTTTCACGTTTTAGGAATGGGGGGTTTACCATTCATCACATCCAAAAAATATCGAAACCCGAGTTCCCAAAAGCATTGAGTTTTAAACATGATTAATTAACATCTTAAAAAGAAATTAACAACGTAAATTAATATTTTGTTCATTCGCCTTAGAGATATTTCAATTTTGTTCCATTCAAAACTCTCGATCGTGAATCGATGATATTTAGTGAAATTTATTATGGATCAATAGAAATGATTTCTAACATAGAGTGTGTATCACCAGATGTACTTTCCTCATTAAAGAAAATAAATTCATCATCCGTAAAAGCATGCTCAAATTAATGCAAACTGAGCGTAATTAAAAGCGTTCTATTTTGAATTTCATTTTACATTCAACAAAGTAGTAAATGTTATTCAAGAAAAGCTTACGCATTCTCTCTTGTAAAAGGTATTCGCATTCTATTTCTGACATCATGGCACTCAGGAAAATGTCGAAGAAGAATGATGATGCCGGTGAAGGTTCGAATCCAAACGCAGACGTTCTATCTGATACTACGCCACATGTTGTAGATTCAATTAGATCATGGAAGTAGATTTTTGAAATCTTGGAGCACGAAGTTATAAATTGCCCAGACGATTATGGAGATGAAATGAACAACATTCACGAAACTAAACTCAGAACTATAATAGATTCTGAGCTTCATAAAATAGCTACACGACCGAGGATCATGCCATATAATAACATGATAAGTTAGGGTTTTGAAAACACTGATGTGCAAACCAGGAGCATCATCAATCACCAAAAGGTCATTGTTGGCTTTTTTAGGCCAGAACACCTCGAAGTAATGTACAAGATATCCCCTGATCCAAAATATATTTATAATGTTGCATTCATGATGGAGTTTGAACAAAAATAATGTGTGCAATTTGACCGAAGCTACCCAGATATAGTTAAAACCTAGTGGGGAAATACAATGGAATTTAGAGCTAACTCCCATGGTGTTTATTCCATTACATCATTAAATGAGAACATGATCTATGTAGCCATGATGCTATGTAGAATATTCAGAAGGAAAATCCCTACTCATTTTCTGGTGGAATGGGTATCAATCATGCATGAGGTAGCCGAGGGCTACACTTTCAACTGGGCTAAGATGATGTCTGATAACCTAGACAAGGAAATTACTGAGTATCAAATAGCGAAGTCAAAAGGTCAACCTGCCCCTTTTTATATGTCTATGTATGTCATGGATGCCATCTATTTTATCAATCCATTTCCATTGATGAATTGGCGCTGTAACCCAACTAGGGTAGAACCTATCCATTTTTATCATTCCAAACTATGTGAAGAAAAGGCCAGACTTATTTTATGAAATTTTTCATAATGTAGTGACCCCCATTCATCAAGAACTATATGGTCATCCACCTCCTCAAATTTCAGATCAAATTATGGGAAACCTTAAAAAAGTTGCAGATTGGTTCATTGAAGAGAATTTCTCCTATATCAGGGTTTTAGGATGCTCGGTTTCCCCTCATGCTCTCCCAAAGTTTTTTCCCGACAGACTGGTGTGCAAAGAAGTGGCTTACCATACAGTAACAGGAGGCATTGGCAAAGAGCTAAAATTATCTCAGAAGAAAGTTTGTCCTGCCTTCCCTCTACATATCAGAAGGTTTTCCTTGTTGGATTTTGGCCATTCCAAAGTAGAGGCTGCAGCTTTAGAGGATGTCAAATTGGTTGACATTGAATTCAAAAGACATGATCCATACAAGATCTTGGAGAATAACCTAGCTTAATGCAATATGAAAAGATATATGCATGAATAATCTCCATATGACGATATATTCAGGGGAATCAAATATTATGAGGAAGTACAAGGTAGAGTTCAAACATTATTCCTTGACCAACATGCCATTTTCTTCACTTTCCAAAGGCACAGACGAAATAGTTTTCCCAAGATACTACATAGAGAAATGATAACCACCCCTCCAGTGTAAGGATCCATACCTCCAGGTTTTGAGCCAGAGTCTTATGGTAAACAAAATACCAAAGAAATTCCAAAGAATATCGAAGTGTCCACACAAGAATTAAAAGTCACATGGGAAGGATATATATGGAAGAAGACAAAGGCTTAATCAGAAACATTTCTAAAACAAAAACAAATGTTACCTCCTTTATCACTAGTCACGCCTAATGATACCTCCCAAATAGCAGAAAGAAAGAAGTTCATAGGGATAGGTAGTCCTATTGCGGCACTAACCCCTCTACAGTCAAGTTTCAGAACTCCTGGTTTCTAAGTTATTTTTGCAAGTGATCTTGCCCTGATCTTGCTTGAAGAGATGCCTCCTTCGAAATTTTTCTTTAGCAAGAAACAAAGGGCCATAGTCAAGGGATAATCACAGCAGAAAGAAGGGGAAGTAACCAAAAGGAAAAGGATGATATTTGACAGATAGGACTTGGATGATTCAGAGCTCGCCAAGGAAATGGATGGTTTGTTAGGTGCCTTCGCTATGGCTAATCAATGGTCGGTCGAAAATCCGGCAGAGAAATTGAAGCAGAAAGAGATACTAATAAGTCAGTTGCAGAATCAAATACGAACTGTAGAAACGAATGCCAGAAACGAAGTTATCAGAGGTCTTGAATAGGCTAGGGCTAGTGATAGACAATAAATTCAACAACTAAAATCTAGTCTAGATGAGATGCACAGGAATTCCTAGGCGAGCGAAGGGCGAGCTATTCAGCAAAGTGAATTGGTAAAGAAATTACAGGCCAAGGTGAATTTGACTGAGAACATGGTTATGGATATAACCGTCTTCTAAGTACAGGCATTGGAGGTGTGTAAGAAAATTGAATCAATGCAGCTAAACCTTTTTGACAAGGTAGAGATTATCCAGATTCATTTTCGGGTGGTGAACGAATCATTGGATAATATTTGTTGTAGAGAAAGAGAAGCTACTGCATCTCAGGCCACCTTTCAAGAAATGGTTGTGTCATCGGTAAGAGAAGAAATGTCTGTACTTCCCAAGTTGACTGTTTCAGAGTGGGTCAGAGGTGACATAATATTAAAGACCTGGGAAGACAACATAGCCGAAAGTAAAAGAATGGTTAAGGAAATCAAAGAAGCTTATGAAGAGGCTTTTCACTCACTGAATAAATATTCTTTAGGCCTCGGAAAGGGTGATCATTATGAAGTGTGTGGAAAATTTGATGTACTAAAACATCAACTTGATATCAAAACAATCTTAGAAGAAGCTCAAGATGAAATCTCACAACTAAAATAGGTCAACATAACTCAGATAGATAGATGGTTGGTGAAACCTAATTTGCAACTACAGTCAATCATTGCAAAAGACAAAAGAATGGAAAATAGATTTCCACTATTAGAAAAGAAATCGTATATTTTTTACTCAAAGGATGTGACAAGACCCTCCAAACTAATAGCACAATTTGTAAGCAGGTGTTTCGAATGTATTGGACAAAGAAAAGGCAGTACCTCAAATAACTAATGAGGTAACCTGTACACATCATCTGTACAGGTCATGATTAGAGACTATTTGTGTCTGATCTGGAAAATAAGGAAGGAAAATGCCTCTTCCAGCATGAGAAAGAGGCAGAGGAGAACTAAACAGAGAATTCCACCTTTCTCATTTTCTAACTGTTACTTTTTATAAATGTGGGGGATTCCAACCACTTAGGGTTGAGAATATTTTGTATAAATACATATTCAAAAGTATGAACAAAGGTTTCTTCTTTCTAGTTGTAATTGAGAAAACTCTCCTCATTGAGAATTAATACAAGTGCAGGCCAGAGATTCCACATTTCGTCCAGTTTGTGTTATGTGTTCTTCTATCTTTTCACATTCTAACATCTTTTTATACATTGCCTTGAAGAATGTTTGATCGCAATTTAGTACAACATCTACTGTGATTATATTTCATTTAGTTATCTGATAGAAAACCACGTTTCCTCTGTATTTACTACTAGTAAATACAAGACCTGTGAGTTAATTAGATTGCTACATTTTATGCTTCATTTAAGGTGATATGATCTATTTTCTTCTTCTGTAACAAAGTAAGATTCTTATGTAGTTGATGCCTTACTTTGTCTAATAGCTTTATGTTTTTCTCTCATTACATTCAATATTTTTAATTTTAACTCAGACACGAAAAATGACCTCTGAGATGCTATACTATTAATTTAATTTAAGAAAATTTTCTCACATAATTAAGGTAGAAAAAACAAACATTAAAACTTTCCTTATTTCTTGATGCCTGACATTATACTTTGAGCCTTAAATATAAACTTAGGAACAACATTGTGCACCCCATCTATGTTTATGGGTACTCATATCAATCGCCCAATCAGGATTATCTTATGCCGATTCGCGATTCTTAACTGAACAAGGGACCATATTGTTGAGCACTCAACACACCCTAAAACTTTTATGAACAATTTTTCTTTTTGGGTACCACTTGATCTTTTGCACTGTTTGATTCATCATCATTATCGAAAATGTTGCATCTTTTTACCATTTCAAATCTCATTTTTAGCGTGCAAAAGTTTTCTTGAACATGTAAAAATCACCATAACTTAAAGGACTAACATTTAAAGTAAAGAATCGATGGTCAAATTTTTCCACGACGTGCTTAATATAATCAGCATAAAAAAGATTTAGAGGTGGCAAAAGTTGCTTGAAAGAGCTAAGGTCATCGAGTGCCAATCTTCGTTGACGTTGACAGATGATATTTTTCCTTCGCAAAACAAGTGTCGCTGATGTTATCACCAATGTCTGATCCCTTCAGCATCGGAAAAATGCTAGAGTACGTATTGACTAATAAAGGAATGACATCACTGATTGTCGACTCCCTGGATGTTTTTGGCATCAGGGCTTTACAGACATTAACTCACAAAGAAACCATGCGATGATTTTATTTCCGAAAGCCGACCTCCGATAATTTTCGGCATCAACAGTTCCAAGTTTAGTTTAAAGCACTTGACTTGAGCAAAGTTCTGACTCTGACTGAGATATATGGTCAAAACCACCTATCCTTTGTTGCCATATGTCGTTGCCCGAGTGACTAGACATATGATCTAGTTTTCCCTTCATTCGTTACTAGATCTGAAGACCCATGATGCATCCCGAACCAGTTTTACCACGTCAGCATCATATGATGAAATTCATTGGAATCGAAAGTTTTCTTAGGAGTATACCAACCAGAAACATACATAAGGATATCGTCGATTCCCGATTTGTCCACTATGAAATGCGATGCGATGGGATGTTTTAGCTCTGAGATACACTAGGTATGACGCATTTAAAGGGTTAATTAATTATAGGATCTCTCATTAGTTGCTAATTCATTTGTAAATCAAAAGGACCGGTTGGGCATGCTGATACAATGCATTTTCCTCTGTGCCTCCACCATCAACCCATGTAGAATTTATTTGCAAATATCTAGCGGTAGGTTGTTTTGAATTTCACCCATTGCTCATATTAACTAGTTGATACGACTAGTAGGATCTCCTGTTATATTCTTTTGAGTCATTGTAAACAAGCTTATTTTGTGCGCAAAGAAGTTCGGAGCATCCACAGAAGCGAGACGAGAAATCCGGGGAAATCTTCCAAGGTTCAATGAGTATTAAACAACAGTTTTAGCAAACATTACAGGTATGTACCGGCTTATGGATGTTTTACACATCATTTCATACATTTTTTTATCCAACCTTAATCTATACACATGCCTAAAGGATCTTTTTTGGTCACAGGAATAATGCCTCTGAAGAAACCTACCACCAAGAAATCTTCAAGAGCGCCAAAGTACAAGAACTAGAAGTGGGAGAAGGTTCCTCCATGGTGATTGAAAGACAATTGGAATTTTCTCTGAAACCAGTTCCCTTCATCAAAACAACCACCAAGAAGGCTTTCATTCAACCCCCAACCTTTGGAGACATAGAGGAAAACATCAGGACCAAGACAGTGCTTCCGTGCTGGGAATAACTTTTCAAGAAAATCAAGCGGGAGGAATCTCCTGAATACACCCCACACAGTGATCCAGATACAAGGAAACTCTGTGACGAAGTTTTTCCCAATATCTGAAAGGCATATCTGCACATGGTAGTAAGAAGAACTCTCATTTTCCCTTGCATTAAACTCTTGAGATGTCTTATTGACCACATAGAAAATCAAAGATGTCTGATTAATGACGAAAATGATGAGTGTGTAGGAGTTTTCCTCCTAGTGGAAGTGCAGAATTACTACAAGCTCAGAGAGTCGGAAGAATGTCTAAACATCGATTTTATTTTAATTTTCTACGAGAAACACGACAGCAGTATGTTGATGGTGTCACGGTGGACAGAGGATAAACCATGTCCCTCCTCTATCGATTGCATGGCGAGAAAGATTTCTCTAGGTTTTCAAAGGCTTGGATGCCTCTAGATTTTACTGTAGCCATTTCCAGAATAGGTTTTAACCAGGGTGCTATCATCTTGAAACAACTGAGCACTTGCATTTAATAGGCTCATACACTAAAAGAGGGAGAAATCATGTGCTTCTACATGGCCTCTTATCTATTGGATATGATCTATGCCAAAAATGTCTTTATCGGAATGAACTTAAGCTGGCATGCCTTAGAATTCTTAGTTCATGTATACTTTGGAATATTGTGGGAAAATAGGTACAAGAAATCCTACTCTCTCATTTGTGATCAGTTTATCGCACGTATTTATTTCTTTCTATTTAAGAAAGAGTGCCAAAGGCTATTAGATGAAGCCAAAAAGATGATATTGGAGGTTGGTCATTGGTACCTAGATGAGCGTGAAACCTATATCAGGGTTTAAGGCGCTACCGAAGAACCTCATCTGTTACCTGTATATGTTCTCAATCGAATAGTAGTAGGGGAAATCTGCTATCAGACCATCCTGCAAGGTTACAATGCTACTTTGGTAAAAGATAAAAAATGGGCCTTCATACCCTATGGATTTCATATTGGTTTCTACATGGAAAAGGACACTGTGTAGACCAGGAAAGAAGGGTTAATCTAGTTGGAGTTCCGATTCTAGAATGGTCGTTTTCATAAGAACGACCCCAAAGGTCTAGTCCTGAATCATGCATCACAGGGATCATCATGTTGGCCATATGCCCATTACAGTTTTGAAGATGAAATCTTCACCAAAAATTCCCAAAACTAGGATGAGGTGGTGGCAAGGATGGTTGACCCTAAAGCAACTAGGTTAAAGGCCCTGAGTTTGGAGGATCAAACAATGGTTCTGGAACAATCGGCTCAGGAGGTCCTCAGGGCTAGAGGAGAAAGGATAGCTTCTGAGTCAGCTGTAGCAGTGGAAGTCTCCCAACAAATCACCAAAACAAAAGACATCTCTTAGGTAACCCTAGTACAGAATAGGGGTTTCCCTGAGGATCGAGATGCAGCAGAGAGAGGGGAACTCTTGTACGAGTAGGCACAACATATAATGAGTCAGATTTGAGATAAATTGAACCTCATCAGGCTGCCTAGTCTCCCGACAGATAGCCCGAAGAAAGCCCGACAGGGGCAAGCAACCTTGATTTCATAAGCATTGATAACATCAATGGGTCAGGTAACTATGAATCCACAATGCCACCAACTGGATCACCAACAGGTGTGACAAATAAACTAAAGACGGGTTAGGTATCAGTGGAAACGGGTGTGCCTAACCCTTTGAGCAAGTTTATAAATATATATAGTGATGATGAGAGCTCGGAGGCATATCTCGAGACCCCTACGCATGTCTAAGAAGAAAAATCACCTGAGAATACTTCTTCTCTTGATCCCAGGGTCCAAACTCAGGAGGTCCCACATAAGGAATTAGAATTTGAAAAGTTTTCCGGCACAAAGAGGCCCGACACAACAGAAATCCAAGCAGATAATCCGAAGGATAAGTCAGAACCTAATGAGTCAAAGTAAGGATCCCCTCAGAAGGAAATCGGTTATTCAATAGCCGATGAACAAGTAAGTATCAAGTCTTTTCCTGATGCCTATATTCCACTCGATAATTAGATTCTTGACAAGCCTCAGATAGAGCCTGGGCCCTCAAAGCACAACGAAGAAGTTCAATAACCTAAACTTGAATAGATATACACCACCGGTAATCTGGGAAACACACTCACATGGGGTGATCAGCAGATACCTAAGCCTGTAGACAAGGTAGCCTATATCTATGTTATCTCCTATGATCGAAAGAGGAAATACATCATCCAAAGAACCACAAAGAAAAGGAGGATCATGTTGGATCGCTCCATCCTCATCACTACAGAGGAGAATTTGATAAACACAACAGATGCATGAACATCAGATATTTTCGACATGGGGATGGTGATCACAGATGCCACCTTGGACAGATCCAAATGAGACAAAAAGGAGTTGGTTGCCACCCTGAAGGAACTAGAACATTTATGCCACCTGGCTGAGTACTATCTACAGTTGATTAAGGTTGGTTGTC
>JZKD02S2245019.1:1103420-1132577 GCA_000966675.3 Picea glauca | reverse complement strand
AGACATTTTCATTTTGAATCATCTTGTACTTGAACATTTAAGTGGGGTAAAAGGAGGTTGCCCCCTCGAAGAGGATTATTATCTAAAATTATCTCTTTTTCAAGGCATTGAGTACCTTTTCTGAGGTTTTTCTGTGCTATATTGATATTTGGTTCTTAACAAAATTGATGAGGGATTTTGGTTGAGGTACAAGTTTGGTACATGGTTGAGACAAGTAGTTGATGAGTTGGCACATACATGAGGTGTACAGCTGATGATGTTGGTAAATATTGATGAGTAGTTGACACATGATTGGTACATACTTGGAACATCGTTGGTTGCTCTTGTTTATGGTAAAGATTGATTACAGATTGTTTGGTACAGGTTGGTGCATGGTTCATGCACTTGTTTATGGTACAGGATGGTGCATGATTGATGCACTTGTTTATGGTACAGGTTGGTGCATGGTCGATGCACTTGTTTATGGTACAAGTTGATTATAGGTTGAGGTACAAGTTGATGCATGGTTGATGCATGGTTCAAGTTTATTGGTACAAGTTTATAGCGGTATATCTCACAGTGATAGTGTGACAGTGGTTCCATAATTCTACTTCTACTTCAAGGTGGTTGGATGGGGCAAGGATAGGTGGTTGTAGCCACCTTCTAGTTATAGCTAGAGAACTTAGGGGGTTGTAGCCTCCTTCTGGTTGTAGCCATAGAATTAGGGATTTGGAGCTTCTCTCAGGTTGTAGCTTGAGAAACTAGGGGGTTGGAGACTCCTTCCAGTTGCAGCTGGAAAAAAAAGGAAGTTGGTGCTTCCAATGAATGTAATTCTTCAAGACATATAAGAAAAAGCATTATGTGGTTTTCTCCTGATTTGGGTTTCCACGTAAAAGACTGGTATACTGTGTATGTGTGTGATTGTTCATTTCTTATTGCTCATTATTGGATAATAATTCTACATTGATATAACAATTGGATTATTTGGAGAAAAAGGATTATAATTAAATTATTACTGATTCACCTCCCCTCTCACTAATCCAACACTATCAGAGCACCACCCAGACCACAGTATATCTGAGAAGCGAGTTCAAAGAAGATTACAACGAATTAACAAAAAGGCTGCACATTTTTATAGCAAAGATAGCCGAGCTCCAGGAGGACACTCTTATGGAACTCGCAACATGCAAGGATATGGAGCGGTGGTATGAAAGGGTGCAACAAGCCATAGAAAGACTCAAATACATTGATGCACTCTAGCAGGGCCGACAGAAAGAAGAACACAACATCTGGATGCTGAGAAAAAGTAGTCTTGATCGCATGAAGTGATCAATCGAGTATTGGGTGAAGATGTATCAGGACTTACACCATGAAATTCAAGAACAATGGGCCAGATGCGAGAAACATTGGGGTAAAATCAATAAAGAAATGAATAATATCGGACTCCCTGAGTTCGGCACCTCGACAACTTCATCGACTTGTGCGACATAGTCAAATCACATGCCAAGAAAGATTCACTATGGGTCGAAGAGCTAGTGAAGGTGACCGATGCAACACCAGGGCAAGTGTAATGATATATGGAACATCCAATTAGATATCTAACTGTGCTACAACAATTAAACACCAGGCTAGTGAAGTATCGGACGCATGCGATGGACGTTAGAGGAATTCATGTGGCTCTGATGGAACCACACAGATTTCCATGGGCCCAAACCTATGAAGAATTGTTCATTAGCTGGTCAGAGTATGAGAAAAGTCATCCTTTCAAGTGATATATTGAGTTGACTGTTAAAGAAACTGTTAGAAGAAGATGCCATGTGGTGGATTTTGTCTTTTTTAAACTATACTTAGCTGTTATTTTCAGTTGAATTTTATATTATAAATAAGAGCATCGACCAAATAGTTAGGGGTCGATGGTTGTTGCAAGAAACTCTTCTATTTTGGTTTGTAAAGAATTATTTATGAGCTACCATTAATAGAGAAGTCCTTCTGAACCAGAGAAAATATATTTTCATCAAATGCATGTGTGATTGGACATGGAGACGAACTATTTCCTATCTCGTTAAGTAGGTGAAATATTTTTCTTGCCATTGTTTTTTTTACATATGTGTTTTCTTTCTAATAATTAATATCTCAGACAGTGATTGGATGCTCACATGTTTAATGTATTATTACTAGGCATGTGGTATATAATTGTTGTCTGCATGTTTGAGTAGTGGGTTATCCCAAGCTAAGCCTCTTCCCTAGTAGTTAAACTTAATCAGCCTCACCAAAGAGAAAATACAAAAAAGAGAAATTCCCAACTGAAGGAGAGACTTCACAAGAAAATGTAAAGCCCATTGATAAACTTGTCGGATCACAAGATCTGGAGAAACATTCCAATATTAAATGTTGCAAAGTCTAATTGGGCCTCGGTGGTGGGTTTGGTTTCTACTGTTGAAACAAGGGATTTAGAACCCATCAACATAATTGGCGCTAGAAGGAGGGCCTGAGAATGAATGGTTGGATATATATTTCACATAGTATTTCACACAGCCTATAGATTCAAAACATACCACATGCATGGCTAGTCATTCCCAAGATATCCCACATACGCTGAGTGCTCCTGAAACAAGTAACTCACCTAAGCTCGAGGAAGAAAAAATATTCCCTGATATACCCTACGCTCTTCCTCATGATTAATTAAATCATTTTAAAAGAATCACAAGAGAATACGCCTGACAGATCGGTGCGTTACCCTTAGCCTTGATACTGCCTCAAAGAAAACAAGTAAGAAGACCAGTGGTCAATACTCCCGACGAGGTTTTTGTGCACATTGTAGAAGACTTGATAGATTTCATGATCACCGAAATTGAACATCCTCTTAATTTGATCCCTGAAATTCCAGTCGGCGAAGTCTATGAACTAGACAATTTATTGGAAGAAGAGGAGTTCAACTCGGAGTATGAAGATATGGAAGACAACAATGACCATGATGAAGAAAGGGGAAACCCACCTCAGAACAACCAACCTTGGTTGGCCAGAGACGTTGTGGCCATCCCAAGACAAGTACATAATCTACCCCAACATCCGAAGAAGCTACTTCCTAAATTTGACCCCGAAACTTCAAGATTGCCTGAAGATCATATCAAGAAGTTCATACTAGAGATTAGACTTATGAACATCAAACATGAAGATGTAGTATGCAGGATTTTCCCCTATACATTTGAGAATTCATCTTCCACATGGTATTTTAATCTGCCAGTAGGATCTATAACTAGTTGGACAAAGTTCTAGAAATATTTCTTAGATAAATTCGCAGAGGAAACTACTACGGGATCTCTATTGGTTGATTTGTTCCCTGCCACCATGATTTTGAAAGAAAGGGTCAAATATTTCAATCAAATATTCATGACCATATTAAACAAGTTTCATCCTGAAGCTAAACCAACTCAAGAATTTCAAATCAAAGTTTATGCTAATGCTCTCCCAGCTTCTATTTCTATGTTCGTGAAGAGAGCCACCAAGCAAACGCTAGCTGAAAAATTTTGAAGAAGACAAAATGATATAATTCCAGATGAAAGGGTGTAAAGAAGTCCATGCTTCTTTAGCAAAGAAAAAAGTTCAACCTCCTCCCAGGAGAGGACTCCTTTTGACTAGACTGTCCAGAAAACAAGAAGAACAGACTCTTGACAAAGGTAATTTTGTTGATGGGTTCTAAATCCCTTGTTTCAACAGTAGGAACCAAACCAGCCAACAAGGCCCAATTAGAATCTACATCTTTTAATATTGGAATTGTTCTCCAGATCTTGCGATCTAACAAGTTTATTGATGGGCTTTGCATTTTCTTGTGAAGGCTCTCCTTCAGTTGGGACTTTCTCTTTTTTGTATTTTCTCTTGGGTGAGGTTGATGTGAGACTGTAAGTTGGTATAAACCAACTTGGCAAGAAAAATAAGATTAAGTTTAACTATTGGGGAAGAGGTTGAGCTTGGGATAACCCGCTACTCAAACATGCAGACGAAAATTATATACCACAGGCCTAGTAATAATACATTAACCATGTGAGCATCCAATCACTGTTTGAGATATTAATTATTAGAAAGAAAACACATATGCGAAAAAAACAATGGCAAGAAAAATAATTCACCTACTTAATCATTCATCACATAATAACACAATGATTCATCTTCATCATTAAAGAAAAGAACAACAAACATTGCACCAGATAACTTGAAAACAGATTTAATTGCTCTTACTCATTACAACATCCATTCATGAAATGAGATAGGAAATAGTTCGTCTCCACATCCAATCACACATGCATTTGATGAAAATATCTTGTCTCTGGTCCAGAAGGACTTCTCTATTAATGGTAGCTTGGAAATAATTCTTTACAAAACAAATTAGAAGAGTTTCTTGCAGCAACCATCGACCCCTAACTAATTGGTCGATGTTCTTATTTATAATATAAAATTCAACTGAAAATAATGGCTAAGTGTAGTTTAAACAAGACAAAATCCACCACATGGTGTCTTCTTCTAATAGTTTCTTTAATGAGCAAATCAAGACATCACTTGAAAGGATGAATTTTCTCATACTCTGACCAGCTAATGAACAATTCTTCATAGGTTTGGGCCCATGGTAATCTATGGTGTTCCATCGGAGCCACGTGAATTCCTATGAGGTCCATCGCATGTGTTTGGTACTTCACCAGACTGGTGTTTAACTATTGTAGCACAGTTAGAGCTCTAATAGGATGTTTCATATATCATTGCACTTTCCTTGGCGTTGTGTCGGTCACCTTCGCTAGCTCTTCGACCCATAGTGAATATTTCTTGGCATGTGATTCGACTATGTCGCACAAGTCGACAAAGTTGTTTGGGGTGCTGAAATCGGGGAGTTTGATATTCTTCATTGCTTTGTTGATTTTACCCCAATGTTTCTCACATTTGGCCCATTATTCTTGAATTTCTTGGTGTGAGTCCTGAGACATCTTCTCCCAATACTCGACCGATTGCTTCATGCGATCCAGACTGTTTTTTCTCAGCATCTGGATTCTGGGTTCTTCTTTCTCTCGACCCTCGAGGACTACATCAATGTATTCGAGTCTTTCTATAGCTTTTTGTGCCCTTTCATACCACCGCTCCATTTCCTTACATGTTGTGAGTACCGAACTCGGGGGTTTTACGTCTTACATTATCTTTAGACTTGGTTTCTCCTAGATTCATTTGTGAAGTTACAGAGCTAATGTTTCTCAATAGTCAGAGAGATATTTCCTACAATCGAAATTAAAATCGTTTACAAATTTATTACAAAACAAAACTCGACGAAATATATAAAAAAATGTAAGCGAGAAGAAAACAAATTGATGCATACCTTTAAATCTCGCTAAGTCGGGTTGTTTGATACTTATGTGATATATGCCACTTTTTAGATTACCTGTGTCGTTTATGTTGGCGCCACCATTCTCTTCAGTTAGGGCGGGTTACATCCACGCGCCATAGCATGACATATCATGTACAGAAAACATGAGATTCGAAGTCACGACAGTGGCTGGTTGGCCCTTGGGGTCAGGAAAGGATGTCAGATCCGAACATGTGCCAAAAGTATGAGTGAGTTCTAGAAAGATTGGATATTGTTATACGTGAATTCGTTAAATGCTTCAGATCGAGGTAGATTGCTCAAAACGAAGTTGCATCAGCAAACGCATAAAACATCATCAGCTCATTATGGAGGCTGGGAAATTGAAAGAAGTCGAGATGATCATACCACACATCCTCCGCAGTTCCTATCAGTTGCATCTCACACACCCTAGATCATACTTGTCGCACGGATGTGACACAGTAATTCTTTAAAACATCTCGTCGCAACACATTCAGTGTTCCCTAGCACGTTTCAACTTGCTCCCCCATTTCTTTATAAATTCTATATGTTTGCAAGTGTTCTACTCACTTAACTAAGCTTCTGCACCTTTGGTGACTCATCTCGTGAGCTCAATTCGATCGACATCCTTGTTTTGGGCCTACGTCATTCACACATAATGTAGTAATGTTGTCGCACCATGGGAACTCCTCAAAATGCAAGACGAGGTCTGCAAGGCAACCGAATCGCCAGGCTTGAGCCACAAAATTCTTGGGACTTATTCTTATTTACAGTGGGTGTTCCTGATGCTTCAAAGGGATATTCCCACCTTTGCATGGGAATGATGGTATCGCCCTATGTGGAGACCAAAGTAGAATAAAATACGTTGAGAGGGAACAAGTTGGAAGCCACGCTTCCTCAACAACATATACCATGGAGGAGAGGAAGGCCTAGGAAGAATAAGGAGGTGGGAGATGAAAACCAAATCTAGGCTGAGTCGCGCACACGATCAGTCACCGAGGAGCTCCTAACGCATGTTTTATGGCTAGAGCCCATCAGAATCATAGGTCAAGGAAGCGAGATCCAAAAAAGAAGGTCAGAAGCCTTCAGTTATAATTCTCGAGCTCCTAGTCAGTAGTTGGAATAGGCACATCTTGCCATAGTTGAAGTCTACCAGAAGAATCGAGAACTGCGATGACAGCTGGAAGCAAAGACCCTTGAGGTGTCAACACCTCAAGGTCATGAAGGGAACTCCATCTGGCTCAAGAGGCATCTTTGGGAGGCTTAATATATGATCTTGCAGCTGTGTGAGGCACAAAGAGTGTCGGAGGAATAGAAAATGAAGACACCTCAGGGAGCGTGAAGCAACCTGGAAGAAAGTCTGCACGCGAAAGAGGCATGATTGGTGAACTCTTTTTTTTGTAATTTCAGACGTGATGCAAGCTTTTGATAATTTCTCCTTTTGTAAGGATATTTTCAGTTTCTTAATGTAACCGGGTTGTTTGGTCAGTAGCTGTGAATAGTGTCTTTTGTATGTAATCTGAGCTTGATGACAATCTAATATATAAAGTCTTGAAACTTTGATGCAAGGGCTCTAGTTGAATGCATTGTTTCCTTTTTGTGTGTATACTGCGTTTTTTTGTCCACATTTTCTTGTAAGTTAGCCCTTATTTTATACTTAGCGTTGCTCCTATTTTCTTTGTGTTTTTTCATTGATATCCCTTTGTGAAAAATAAATAAAAAACCTCTGACACCAATTGACTTCGTCGTACAGTGCTGAGGTGGCACCACCGACTTGGGACACAAGGTACTAAAGGCCATGAACCTAGCTTATGAAAAATGATCGAACTCAAGACTTTGTTCGAGTCAAGCACTTTAATCTAAACGTGGGACTTTCAATGCCGAAAAATATCGGGGGTCATCTTTCAGCAATAAACTTATTGCATGGTTTCCTTGTGAGTTAACGTCTGTAAACCCCCAAGGCCAAAAACATCCTAGGAGTCAGCAATCAGTGATGTCATTCCTTTATTAGTCAATAACTACTCCTTTAGCATTTCACCGATGCCGAAGGGATCAGAAATTTGTGGTAACATTGGAAATGCTTGTTTTGCAAAGGAAAAATCTCGTCTGTTGACGCTGACGAAGATCGGCAGTCGATGAACTTATCTCTTTCAAACAACTTTTTCCACCTCTAAATCTTTCCGATGTCGAATCTCTTATGCATGTCAGGAAAACATTTGACCATCAATTATTTACTTTAAATGTTAGTCCTTTAAGTTATGGTGATTTTTACATGTTCAAGCAAACTTTTACAGGCTAAAAATGAGATTCAAGATGGTAAGAAAATGCAACATTTTCAATAATGACAATGAATCAAACAGTGCAAAAGATCAAGTGGTACCCAAAAAGAAAAATTGTTCATAAAAGTTTTAGGGTGTATTGAGTTCTCAACAAATCACGACTTACTAGGTGAAAGAATAATCTTTGTTCTTTCTTTAGGGTCAACTGATACGAAAGCTAGTGGAGAACCTTAACTAGTTTTTTTTAAATCAAAACCTCTTTTACCTTTGCATTCAAAATTCTTCATTTGATGCTTTGGGAGTCTGCCCATGGGGTTTTAACCTTTATTCCTCCTTTGTATCCTGTAACCCTGACTCATGCCCTTTTTTTACAAAATTCTAACAAAGCATTCACTAGCACCTAGAAAGATAGGCCACTAAGGTCACCACCAACAACAATAAATCCTGGGGGAGCAGTCGACAATCTGATCCACATGCAAGGGCAGGGTATCTAGCCTGAAATCAACTCAAAAGGCTTCCACTCAACATTGTGGGTATACCTCCAAGTGATCCTTGTAATATGTGCAATCTCTACACTGATACCAACAAAGCAGGGTGAGTAACTCTGTCAATATCAATGAGACCTCATGCTTGACCCTTGTGTAAGAAGGGCTTCCCAGGACAAGATGTTGCAAATGGAATTTAACACTCCCTAACACAAGATGCTATTGTATGTTTTGTGCTTTTGGAGAGTGTATCTCTCTACCTACTCCAAAGCACTAGCCTAGATAAATGTTGGTGTAATAGAGCCCTAGAAAAGAGTTACTAGATCAATTTTACAATTGCACAGTATTATTAAGAGTTGTTGTTTACTCAAAGGAAACGAAGGTGAAACTTATGTTGTATGACTCTAACCCAACAATGCAAGGATGAGAATGAAATATATCACTTTCCGTTCAATGAATCCTATGTATGGGAAGGAAAGAGAAAGTTTTCCATATCAACCTTGAACTACAATGCAAAATTTCCTATAAAATACAAATGCAACAAATCACGCATCAAATAACAATTCTCTATTGCTTCTTTTTCAATAATGTCAACAATTTGATTCTCAATGTTTTCGAAGACGAAAAATATTTTTTTGAAAGAAAAACATTTATTCACTTTTCACACTATGATAGCAAGAGTACAGAAAATCAAAAGCCAATGAACAAGCAATAATAAAAACCCAAATCACTCTTTTAATGAAAACAAAAATAAAAAGAAAACTAATTTAGTCTTTTCAAGTGCATAAGAAAAGTTATCTTTCAAACAAAAGGAAACTGATAAAGACCAAGAAAACTCAACTTTCAACCGATCACCGGTCCTTAACTAATCAAACACACTCAGATTTCGAAATCAGAGAGTATGGTTTTGCCAAGAAAAGTCAAGAAATGAAAGTCGAGACAAAAATGACAAGAAGAGCCTTGAAATCCTAAGACTGTTCATGCACGCAAACGAAAAAAAGAAAGACATCAATCAATGGTCCAAGAAACTTTTACGAGGCACCTAGACTAATCTGGGCAGTTGAATATGCCAAAACTCAAATCCAAATTTTTGAAAAAATGAGTTCGTAGGCTGGCAATATTACACAGTGCGAGAATTAGGGATTCTCGCAGGTGGCCTTTTAGCAGAGTGCAAGAACCTCGCACTGAACCTAAAGGCAGAGTGTGAACTCTATAGATTCTCAGAGGCTACAGTGAAGTGCAGTGCGAGAACCTCTGAAAATAGTCAAAATTTTGGAAAATGAAGCAAAATTTGAAAATGCCTCTGGACCCAGAGGGTTTATCAGGATATCCTGAAGACTCATAGATTGATAGGAAAGGAGAAAAGTAAAACAAGAGCAAATGGCCACAGAAAAATACCAAGAGCCACAAAGAAAAATGGGATGTTCCCTAGTGGAGTCACCAATTTTGTTATCGGACTAATCGGTAGGTGTGGACACTAACAGATATCCCTAGATCCACCTGGATCTAGAACAAAACAGGACAGGACATGACTCTTTCCCTAAGTTTTAACCATTGAATCAACTAGTAGGAAGGAACAAGTAACATACCTTTATATCGCTTCCTAGGGTCTTTGTTGCTCCTGCTTCGCTCCGGTGCTCTCGTGAAGTCAAGACCAAGACAACACAAACCAACCAAAGTGAAGATAGCAAAATATATTCAACAGTCAACCTATATGTATGATCAAGGAATTACACAATAAAGTGGAAATAGCTTTATGGGAAAGGGACATGCCACTGTATTATATTGATTGAAAGTAAATATTACAACCTTATTGCCTTAATGTCGTAAGCTTCCTTTCGATGGCTCTTGGCTCCAACACACACACTTTCTCAATCCTTGTATGAAGAAGATCAAATCCTCTTGATAGACTTGTTAGAGTCTCCAAGCTGTTGTTCAGGCTAAGTCCTTCACACAATTCTTTCACCAATTCTCCAATGAATCTTTCTTAACCTTTTCCATGAGAATTCGCTCAATATATAGGAGAGAATGAATTAGTTACTTGGATAAGAATGATCCCAAAATTTCAGGGAATCCAGTACTAGGATAACCATTCGAATGCCAACCCATCCTTTTAGAATATTCCCTTCTAGAAACATCGAGAATTCATCTTTTTCCATGCTTTGGGAAGAGTTCACACCCTAGCTATTCAACACAGTGTGAGAAGTTCGCACCCTGGCTTAAGGCAGCCTACGAACCTTCTTCAAAAATGAGTTTTCTGGGAAGAGATGAAAGTAACTTTTCTCAGGAGAAAGTTCTTATGAAGATCTTGAGTACACATTCATCAATACATCATCATGATGACCAAAATAATGGGTAACAGAATGCCCCCCAAAGTATGAGGTTGGAACCAGTGACAGCCGAAAGACTTTGTAAGATGCATGTGTGTTTTGGAAACCAGGAGCACACCTAATCAGAAACCTATGAACAACCAAGCATCTACAGAATATCATATATATTAATTCTGAGGTAGGCATTCCCATACTCAGATCATAGACTGATAACATCATAGACATGGTTCATGGCCACCAATCATACACTGTGGATCCATGCCATCAAAATAGAGCATAGCCACCAATCATACACTGTGGATCTATGTGAGAAATTTCAAATTAAGATGACATAGCAACGAAACATACACAATGGATCTATGTGTCGCAGATTATACATACTCCATTGCAACCTAGACAAAACAGATGATATCCAGGGTCTTCAATCTCATCGCCCAAAGTACGAATCTAACCATGTGATTACATGTGTTGAAGTCAAACATGGCAGAAACCACTTGATTACCGGTCATTGATGAAACCGTTAACAAGTGCGAGGGAAATCACCATTGATGTCAATGAATCCCAAGGTACCCTAGTACAATCCATCGAGTGTGAATGAATGAGTTGAATTCGAACCTCCAATGGGATCTTTCGATCAGGGGTCAATGATGTAAACCCACTGTCGAAAATGAGGAAACCTGCCATTTAGGCATGCAAGCTTTAAGGTACCAAATAATTTCTAAGTCTTGATTTCGGATAATGAGCTGAAGTCGACGGAACAAAACTTGTCACAGGAGGGCCTTGATGTATCCCCCATCAATGACACGAAATGAGTAACAGATTTTGATGGTGAAATAGAGTATGATGTAAATTGAACTAGACACGGGGAAGGCCGACACAGAGAGAATGGACAACTGTAGATGGCTGACTCAATATAGGTTTCAGATGGACTTCAATTGAACATATGAATGACACGACCAATGATTTGGTAGCATTGACTCAAAGACAACACAGGGAATGACCTTGTAGCAAATCGAATGAGAGACAAATGGATATTCCAAACTAACTTCAAATGATGAATAGGGGGTGTCATGTTCAAGAGTGACACTTACTGCCAATCAATACGAAGATGAAAACATATCCCTTTCCCAAATTTTCCCCCACCATTTCTAGCGAGTACCTCTTTATTTTTACGCAAGCTTGAGGAGGATAACATATGCTTGTTGATGTAAGCTCATCCTTCGAACGATTCCCTCAGAGTATGTTTAACAAACCCTAAGAAGGAGTGGTTTGGTCCCATTACAGGTCTATCAATGTTTGTTTAACGAGTCCAGAGATAGAAAACTCGAAGGTTTTTCATGCTTATAGAGTTTGGAAAAATACTTAAAAGAGAACTCTCTCAGTTCCTTTTTCAAAAAATAGTCTGGATGATACCGAAAAAGAGATAAATTATCGCTCACCAGACACTTACTTCAGATACTTTATCGAGCATGAAAATAGCAAGGTCGTTCGGATATCTTGTCATGTTTAGAGAGTCTGAAAAGAGCTTAAAGAGGACTCCAAGGGGTTCCTTTTTCGTATAACCTTGTTGATCCCAAAAAAGTGATAAAAGTATGCTCGATCGCGTTCTCATGTATTTTCGAGCGCAAGAACAGACAAAGACCACGCTCGAGGTTTTATACAAAAAACCATAAAAAACAATTAAAACACGCGAATACAAAGAAAGAATATGTCTACATCCCTGTATAGGAACCTTGAAGTCATTATGCCTACAAAAGTTACACTCAAAAGGACATTAGGGATTAGGGTTTAATAGATAAATAACCATAAAAAACCAAATGATATAGCAAAAGTAAATGATTAGGAGTAAAAACTCTTTTACCATATCATTTTTACCTTTCCACTTTTTGAGCTCAAAAAACCCCTCTTTTACCCTCAAAGTTTGGCATCATATTGCGGGAGTTATGGGCGTCCATTTAGTGAGCCGTCAGCGACAGTAAGGTAGGCTCTTTGTCCTTAACACTTTCATGGTTTAATTTTGCAATTTCATTGGTTAAAATTCATTTTTTGGGTTGATTTTGCAATCCCTACTTACGCGTTGCCATTCTCGCAGGCAGGCTACATGAGACCTGCGAGAATGGGGCATTCTCGCAGGTGAGCCTAAGGCAGCTTGCGAGGTTCTTGCACTGTGCCCAAAGGGCACCTGCGAGAACCGCAAAGCTCAAATTTTTTTAAAAATTTTACTCAATGAAAGAGAATGAATTCATGAAAAATGTTGCTAATCTTCTTGTTGTGCCTCTTATGCAAATAATTGGCCATCAACATGGTGCTTGAATGGCGCAAAAGGGAGCACGAAGAAGACAATGCAATTGCCAGAAATCATCCACCTACTATTGCTTCTTTGAGAAACTATGGACTCCTGAAGTACTTTCATATACCAATTATGAGGGCCCAAGTTAGGTTGTTAGAGTACCTGGTGTGTATGTGGGACCCTGATCAGCAGGTATTTCATGTGGGGGTCCACACACTGTCCTTAGATATTGAGGAAATTTAGTTTTTGACTAAATTGTCATGGCGTGGGCACTATGTGATCTTGACTGGTGGAAGAGGTGGTGGGATACCCATGAGTGAGTACTGTCGTTTACACTGCATTCCCGAGGCAGAAAGAAAGAAAGGAAAAGTAGCTATTTGGAGGGAAAGAGATTTGACCCTCCATACTATCCTATTCACCATATCTCGGATGGCTGGGAGTTATGCTCCTCACATGGCATTACAGAGTTACTTCCAGTATGCCATCGAGTGTACTGAACCTCGGGTGTTCAACTGGGCAGATGTTGTTCTTCGTAGTATAAAAAAGTAGTTGACCAAATGCAGACGAAGCAACCTGAAGCAATTCAGGTATGGATCTTTGTTAGTGTCCTTCTTCCTTGAGAGGGTTCCCTTACTAAGACTGCAGGTTGAGTGGAATTTACTGGCTCCCAGGGATCCAAGGATGCTGAGATGGTGTCGACTTATAGACTGGCACGTAGCAAGACCGATCATCAAGTATGATGATACCTTCTTTGACTAGCTTCAACCACAGATGTTGATGGTTGATGACTATTCTTATGTCAGGTTGGATTTCTGAGGAGATCCGGATTTAGTACTGCCAGAGGATGCTCAGTGGGGGGACCTTGGTAAGAAGTACACACATTTTTATTTTTAAATGTTTTTTGTGAATTTAATCATATTCAAATGTTTTTGTTTTATATGTTCATCCAAAGACTAATACAAAATTGTTGTTGATGTCACAGATGTTGGACCTTACAGACCTCCTGGTACTTTTCCCATTCAGTGGCGAGGAGAGGTAGTGGCAGCAACACAATATGCTGAGGATTATCAAGTGGTGGAACAAAATCTAGAGGGCTTGACCATAGATATTCCAGACATGTCTCTGGAAGAGGTTCCACGACGTGATCAGCGTCATACTATAGGAGTGTCAGGGTCCATGAGTCGACTGCTCCATAGGGTTGATCGGGCAATCGTGTGTTACCATGAACGTCATCCATGACGTCATTTTGTAGAAGCTATGAGCTTCAGATTTTGACATTTTTGTCTTCAGACAAACTTTTTGTAAAAAAAACTCTTTTGATCATTATATATACAGACGAATTCTACCGGTTTACGTTATATTGTGTGAATATTGATGTGATTGATTTATAAATGATTCAAATGTTTGTCCAATACATAATTAGCCAATGCATCTGTTAATTTATTTAGACATCTAGGAATATGTTGATACTCAATGTGATCAAAATAACATTCCAAGAGGCGAATTCGCAAATGCACCCGTAACAAAGTAGGACTTCGAATAGAGTAGACATTACTTAATAGTAGTACTACAAGCTATGAATCAATTCGCACAACCAAATGACGAATTTTGAGCGAGATAGCATCAACCAATAATTCAATAATGGCGCTATACTCTGCAATGTTGTTGGTCGCATGACCGAGGCACACACCTCGTAAGGAGACAAGTTCGTTTGTAGGGGTGTAAATTGCCCACGCAGCAGAAGCAAGGTTCTGAGTACTACGGCTAGCACCATCAGTGAAGCCAATATAGGGTAGTGAAGACTCCAACATATGGAAATCAAACACAACGTCACATAAGGGTAGAGACCAGATAACGACAAAAGTAAACTATAGTAACACACAAGAAGTATGATACAATAAAAATACAAGTACTAGTGCACAGATGATTTTATGCATAGTACTTCTTCAAGTACAACCCATTCCTGGGGTCACTCAAAGGGATACCATCATAATCTACCAACTCATAAGCTCCTTTTTCCAAAACTCGTCGAACGATATAAGGACCTCACCACATGGCTTCGAATTTCCCAACTCCTAACATATCTCGATCATGTTCATAGAGAAGAACAAGATCACCTTCGGAGAAAATACGAGGCTTGACATGCTTGTCATATTGGGCCTTGACACACTTTTTCTGGGCTTCTATGACTAGGGTGGCATCACATCTAGTTTCTTCTAATCGCATAAGATACAATAGACATTCTTCCTTAGCAGAAGTGTTGGGTAGGAGTTCAACAACTAGTTTTAAAGAGGGTATCTCGCATTCAATAGGGAGAATGGCTTCCACACCATAGACTAACCGAAACAGTGTAAACCCAGTAGCGGACTTGACGGATGTCTGGTACGCCCATAATGTCGAAAACAACATTGTGTGCCAACTTGTTTTATGAATCCCTATCGTTCGTCGGAGCATAGTTATGAGAACTTTGTTGATTGCTTCGACCTGGCCGTTGGCTTGTGGATAATAGGGCGTTGAGTTATCATGGAAAAGACCCAACTTTTCAGTAAGTTCGGACATCATAAAATTCCTAAAGTGGCTACCATGATCGGTGACGATAGCTTGGGGAACACCAAAACGAGCTATGACATGATTAAAAAGGAATAATGTTGCGGTTTTTCCAGTGTTGTCAAATGTCGACATCGCCTCGGCCCATTTCGTAAAGTAATCAACGGCTACAATGATGTAACCATGCCCCCTGTCCAAGTGAGGGTGACATGTCATGAAATCGATGCCCCATTTCACAAAGGGACCAACTGAGACCACGGGATGAAGAGGAGCGGGATATGATCGAAACTTATTATTATAGATCTGGCAGGCATGGAATTTCTGAATGGCAATAATGTAGTTGTTAAACAAAGAAGGCCAAAAATACCCTGCGTGTAAGATCTTCTGGGCAGTAGCATACCCAGACATATGACCACCACATGCTCTAGAATGGTAGTCATTCAGAGCTTTCTCGGTTTCGTCAAACGTTAGACAACGTCGAAAAATAGAGTCAATCCCCCGACAATAAAGAGTATCCCTGAGGATAATGTATTGACGAGCTTGATAGCGTATTCGACGTCATTCAGTACTGGACAAAGTTGGCCGAAAAGTCTGGGTTTGGAGATATATAATGATATCCCCATACCAAATATCATCAGTGCTAATAAGGAAAATAGATTCATCAGGTAATGAATCAACTGCTACATTTTCCGTGGCAGAATGGTGAAAATCGCATATCAACTCAGCAAAAACTAAGGACTTCTTGGACTTGGCACAGTTGAATGCCAAGTCAAACTCCTGGAGTATCACAATCCATTTGGATTATTTTCCCCCTAGCAATTAACGTGTCAAAATATGTTGCATAGGGTTGCAATGAGAAATCACCATAGTCTTGCGTGAGAGGATATAGTGCCAGAAGCGTTGGATGGCTTGGACAACAACCAAGGCCAGTTTATCGACATGTTTATACTTGATTTCAGTCGACATGAGACTCTAACTCAAATAGTAAATAACATGTTCGTCGTGAGCATCATCCTCTTGAACGAGAACCATACCAATAGTGTACTCCGAGGCAGCAAGATAAAGGAAATAATCATGACTGTAATTGGGGGGAAAAAGAAGCGGAGCGCGTGTTAGGGACAATTTCAAAGCCTCAAAAGCATTGTTGTCCATGGTATCCCAGACAAACTCTGAATCCTTCTTTAATAGCCACATAAATCCATGAGTTATCTCGACGTGATTTGGGATAAAACGATGAAGAAAGTTTGCTTTCCCTTGCAAACTTTGCAACTGGTGAAGTGTAGAAGGAGGAGGGAGATTAAGGTTCACCTCAACCTTCAAAAGATCCACCCGGATCCCTTGACACGAAACGATAAAACCTATAAGATGGCCAAATTCCACACAGAAAACGCACTTATGATGACTTAAACGTATATGGTAGAACCGACAGAGAACGAAAATGGCTCGTAGGTGGGTTGGGTGATTGAATCTGCGCATAGAATGAGTGGGTAAATCGTCCAAATAGGGTTGAACGATATGCTTGATATCATGGAAAGCATAAGACATAGCGTGATGAAAAGTAGCGCCAGCGTTCTTGAGACCGAAAGGAAGTTTTCGATAGGCAAAAGTACCCCAAGGACAAGTAAAAATAGTCTTATGTTGATCCTCAGGAACAATGTTGATTTGATTATATCCGGAGAAACTATCCATGAGAGAGAATATTTCACTTCCAATGCATTCATCGACAATTTGATCAATGAAGGGGGTAGGAAAGTTGTCTTTTGGACAAGCTTTGTTGATATCCCTATAATCAACACATACACGAATTGTACCTTGTTTCTTGTCAATCGGGACAATATTGGAAACCTAGTCTGTGAGAGCCATCGGATAAATAAAGCTGGCTTTTAGAAGTTTCTCGACTTCTAGTTTTATAGTAGCTGCTTTACATGGGTGAACTGGACAAAGGCATTTCCGGACAGGTTTAGCATCAATATATGTATTTATCTCATGTATCACAATCTCAGGGTTGATACCCGACATTTCTTCATAACTCCAGGCAAAAATGTCATGAAATTCTTTGAAGAGGGAGGTGTAGGTGACGATTTCATCGAAAGAACACAAAGCTCCAATGTGGACATTCTCGACGATTCCAGGTTTAATGGAAATGTCAATGGGAATCGTGGGAGAGATATTACTTAAGTTCCCTTAGGAAAACACATCATGTGCAGATTCGGGAACGGTCAAAATGACAACAACGATCGACGGAGTCGAAATCCGTTGGTAGTTCTCAAGAGTATGTTGCTCCAGAAAGAGGATTGAATGATGATGCCCATCGTCCCAAGGGGTGTCCTCCATGATGGAAATGATCATATTGCCAGTGGGAAAAATAACATGAAAAGGATTGGGAGACAACTCATCAAGAGAAGGGGTAGAAGGTGTTGTCGATTGAATGGCCTGATAGGTGGATTCAACGGGACTTAACGACATTTCGTCGTCGAAACGAAGATGATCTCCAAGGTCAGGTACTATCCAGGGGCCGTGAGACACAGGAAGTTCATGAGGCAAGGTGGATATCATATTGATGGAAGCAACAGACGAGCGTGGAACATCGGGCGGTGGAATGGGTAAAGTACCCATCAACGAAGAGTCCTTGAGAAGGCCTACACCGACGTTCTCATAACCTGGTGGGGTTTTAGCGATAAATGATACATTGCCAGCACGGGTATCGGAATGTAAGAAGGCTAGTTGGTTGATAGTAACAACATTTCCTAGATGAGGGAAACGTACTACACGAAAAAGGGTGGACACAATGGCACGCATGGAATCGATCCAGCTGCGGCCAAGCGGAAGATTATAATCAAGGGAAGCATCAAAGACTTCCACTTCGACTTGGACCGTTTTTCCTTCTAACGTGATGGGCAACGAAGGAAGAACACCGTAGGGCTTAAAACCAGAGCCATTGAAGGATTTAGGAGTGTTCTGGGATTCATTCAAAGGAGGAGAGCCAATGGCTTTCTAGCAAGCAAGAGACATAACACATGTCGAGGCACCCTCATCGATAACAGTTCAGAAAATGTTTTTTTCAGAGACAAACACTTGGATATGGAATGCGAGTTTAGGGGGTAACCTTGGAATGTGATCTTCCAAGTCAAAGATTATTAAATTCGTATCCGTCGGATCAATTCTACCGATAGCTTTCAACAGTGCCTTCTGTTGTGTGGGACAAGTTTGAAGGACTTCAAGGGCTGACATCGCAGAAGGTGCTTGGGCTAGATCTTCAACAATGTTGTAGTTCTGGGCCGCACGGGCATGAGGATTGAAAGCCGATTTCCAAACGACGCCCTTTGGGGGGGGTCACAAAACTGTGTCGAGGCTCGATCATTTGAAATGAAGGGGACCGTTGGTAGGTGGAGTCATAGGAGAGGGTTGTACCAAAGAAGGGGGTAAATCATCAATCCTCTCCTTAGAGGGAGATTAATCTTTGGCTTGAGTAGTGAGTGCAACGTTGTTCTTATTAGAATCATTAATACACATCAAAACATAAGAGGTAGTAGAAGATGAGGGTTGGTCATGGATGACCAACTGAGCCGGTTGTTGAGATAGGAAGGGTTGGGACAAGACAGCCGGTGCAGGTGGTTTTGGAGTGCCTTGAAGGAACTTAGTGACCTCAGCATGTCGTGGACAATCCTTCGTGTAGTGATCATCACCACAGATAAGGAAAGGGTATCATGGTTTGCGCTTATCCCGATCATCAATAGGGGTAGTTTTTGTTTTGTTTGCTTGAGAATTATTTTTTCCCTCCATTTTCTTACCTCTCCCCCTTGCAGATTTGTTTTTACCGGCGGGGATAGATAACATGTCATTTACCTCATAAGTCTTATCGGTGGGAGTGGCAGGAGGTGGATCATTTTGAACATTAGAAGAAGCATATTTAGAGTTTGTGCTTGAAGCAAAATGTGATTGGGCTTGGGCAGTACCAATCACACCATCAGCTGCATGCGAGGCAGCTGGAGTAGTTGAAGTGCTGGAAGGATTAGGATGAGGTAAGTCAGGTAGTAAATCGTAAAGGGTTCCTGTTTGTGAGTAAACGAGGTCAAGATATTGAGTACGACTTATAGCCTGCACTTTTATAACCACGCCACCCATGGAAATGTCCTTACCGATGTCGTTCACAAATGATTTTGTGAACCACTCTACCAGCAACTGATCGGGGAGCTCAAGTTTAATGAGACGTCATCTCCGTCACCACTCATGGATGTGATCATATATATGAGTGCCTTTGTTCTATTTTAAGGAAGTCAAAATCTCGGTCCCAGTGTCATAATGGATCGGTAACTGGTAATGCCTAAGGAAAGCCATAGCTAGGGTGTTGAAATCAGAGAAGAAACCTCGTGGCAATTCAATATACCACTTCGCAGTAGAACCTATGAGGGTTCATTGAAAAAGACGTAAACGAATAGAGTCATCCATCAACGAGTTGGATGAACACCATAGGTGAAAAGTCATAATGTGATTGTTTGGGTCCTCTCCCGCTTTTCCGTCGAATTTAGGAATGTCCGATGGAACCTTGGCTAGTATAACAGGCCATTGGGGAGAGTGACAAATAGGATCATTTAAAATCCTTGATAAATATGGAAGATCCAAAGTGGCGAGAAAAGGTAACTATCTGTTGGTGTTCGGAAGTCACTCCTGGATTGCTAGCAGGAGCAGAGCCCGAAGCCCATCAGTTTTAATGTCACGATTTAATTTAAAGGGTGATCAAACGGAGGAAAGCTCATAACAGCAGCATATCAGCTCAGAAACTAGACCAGGCATGCATGAAAGAGTGAGGTCTTGATAAACTCCAAACAATGAGTCGTAGTAAAGGGTGAGTAGGTGGAAGATTTACGCAAGAAGGGCGCAATGGTCCATCACAGACATCAGGTATGCAACAGACTGAGGAAGAAATGTATTCAAACACAAAATCCTTTTATATTCAAACACAAATACCAGAGAATACAAAGATGCCACAACAAATTCTTTATCACAACAAGATTGTTAAGCCCACGTGAATCCTTCACTGTGAACCCTCCAGCAAAGATGAAACAAAGGCGGAAAAGAAAGGAAATTGTTTGTTATAAACCAAGAAATCTGAAACACAGAGGCATAACCAGGGAACCAGAATATCGCTAAAACTTTACAGTCGGGAGCTTAGCTCTACCATCGATAGATACAAAAATGGCAAAAATGCCTACATATACTCAAAACAACAACAGCAACAAGATCAAGAAAATGCATTGAAGGCTTTGCGTCTGCATGGCTTCTGACACTCTGCAGCCACAATCTTTGAATAATCGTGCAAGTTGTGGCAGACGCGATAGATCTTCTGACAGTTACATCGGCGAATCGACGTGCTTTTAATTCATTGTAGGACGTCCCCATTATGGCGGAGACGATGTCTAACCACCCTCAACCGCCTCAATAACTGCTTCTTGGGATTGAGAACGGCCAGGCCAACTCAGCACCTCGGGATAGGGAAGACTTCTTGCGCTGCCACCTGGAACAACCGAATAGCTTGAGGGACGGACATGAGGGCCAGCGCGGAGGACTTGGTGTATGGTAGGAGTGACGGCATCGAGGAGCGCGTGGAAGGAGTGGTGAGAAGTGAGAGTGATGATAGAGAGGGGTGACAGAGGATGATCCATGGCAGAATGCATCCAAGTAGATGGGGAGAAGACGGGAGAAATGAGCTCACCTTCGGGTGAGAAACTGAGGTGGAAAGGGACGAGACGTGTGGCAGGAATTGAGTGGATGGTGGGAAGAAAGGAGGGCCATGCGGACCAACGAAGAGGGGTGAATGGATGACACACGGCAACAGGGGAAAGGTGGGAGGAAGAATGAAATCACAGGAGGAGGGCCCACACTGGTTAAGCACAGGGAAGCTGAGAGGGGCAGGGCTAGATGAGCATCATTGATCTGGGCGCTACAATCGTGGCCGTCTGAGAGTTGCACATGGGATTTCGGACCCCCCCCCTCTGCTTAAAGGTATAAAGGCGGGGGGGGGGTCCGAAATGGTATTCATCGCCATTGATCTGGGTGCGCTCATCTAGTCCGTTGGAGAGGTGCGCCTTCGATCTCGTACCCCCCCCCGCTTAAATATCGGAAGGCAAGGGGGGTTTGAAATTCAGTACGCGCCGTTGATTTGGGCGCACAAATCTGGACCGCCCGGTCTTTCTTGCTGCTTACCACGGGTGCATTATCGCCTGAAACTTTGGACAAGTGGTTTTTACCCCTTCTTTTGATGTCTAAACCCCTTAGCAATAAATATCGCTAACATTTGGCTCCATGGGGGATAGAGTCGTCCCTGTGATGCTCTAAGAACTCTTTTGCAGACTTAGTGCCTTTGATGTTGGGTTATGGAGTAATTTACTAGTCCGGAAAACAAAACAAAAACAAAAACAGTATTTGCAAAACAAAAAGGAAACGAGCCGACTGCGGCTCACAGAAAACACTTCTTTAAGAAATGCCCATTAACTGGGCTACTGAAAACTTCATTGCCTTCCAGATCCTGCAACCTGTAAGTGTTGTTAGAAAATGCTTCAAGGATCTTGAAAGGCCCGAACTAGAGGGCATCAAATTTACTGTGTTTACCCTTCTCCTGCCTGGGTGCATCCCATTTGAGCACCAGATCACCCTGCTCAAACTCTTTCTTCTTGTTTTTTTTGTCAAAAGCCTACTTGATCTTCTGCTGACGATTGTAGGCTCTGTCCAGGACCTGCTCTCTGATCTGTTGCACTTCCACCATCTGATGAATTCTTCTGAGCACATGGTTAGGTTCCCCTTCATAGTCTTGGAGGAGGTTTTCCACAGGTAAAGCAAGCTGAGTGGGGAAGACGGTCCCAATCCCATACACAAGCTGGAAGGGTGAGAGACCCAGGGATTTCTTCGTTGTCACTTGATCGGCCCAAAGTGCAAATTTGAGCTTTGAGTCCCAGGCCCTTTTATTATCCTCTAATAACTTTTTGATAAGCTTGATTAGACTTTTATTAGAGGACTCTGCCAGCCCGTTTCCCTGAGGATAGTAGGGAGTGGAGTGAATCAGTGAAATCCCAAATTGTTCACAAAATTTGATCAGAGGCTCAGATCGAAATGGAGAAGTGTTGTCAGTTACAATTTTGCTAGGGCAGTCGAACCTAGTTATGATGTCCTCCAGGAAGCTGATGATTACTTTGTGGGAAGTGATTCTAGTAGGGACAGATTCTATCCATTTAGTGAAGTAGTCGGTTGCTGTCAAAATCCATCGGTGTTGACCACTTGAGGGGGGATGGATTTCCCCGATGAAGTCCAATCCCCATTGCTGAAAGGGCGTTGAGACCACTACAGGCTTCAATGGCAGGGATTTGAGCTGCTTCTTTCCTGAGAATTTCTGACATTTTATGCAAGCTCTAACTTCCCTACAGACATCTGGAAATAAGGTGGGCCAGTAGTACCCAGCTCGGAAGATCTTGTGAGCTGTGGTCTTCCAAAAATAATGGCCTCCACAGAGACCGCTATGAAAATCATTCATAACCTTCTGGGCCTGCTACTGGTCCAGACACACTAGTAATATCCCCTGGGGGTTTTTCCAATACAAGGCTTGATCAATAAGGCAATACCTGACAGCTTTGAGCTTCAAAGCCCTTGCCTTGCTTTTTTCCATCCCATCAGGGGGTCTCAACTCCTGCAGGAAGTACACGATATCTTTGTACCAGGGGCATGCTGATAGTGGCACAATGCCTTGGGAATCTCTGTTGGATGATTCAGGTTGCTCATGGATAAGATTGATCTCCAAGGCTTTATAATTGGATTCGGCCAGGAGCTTAGCCAAACCCTGCCCCTTTATTAACTTGGTGGGCTTAATTTCCAGGTCAAATTCTAGGATCTTGGCGATCCATTTACCCCTCTTTCCGTCTATGTCAGGCTGTATAAGGATGTCCTTCACAGAGGTTGAAGGGACATATGCAATGATCTTTGAGTGTAAGACATAGACCCTGAAAGCCTTAAGAGCTTTCACCAAGGCATAAGCCTGCTTTTCCATGATTTCGTACCGGAGCTCTGCATCTCTCAGCGCCTTGCTAAATAAGGCAATCGGCTGTTCTTGCCCTTGATCGTTTTTCTGCAACAGAACCGCTGCCACTGTGTCAAAGGAAGCAAAAGAAAATATCATAAAATCTTTAGAATAATCCGGACTGATCAACACAAGAGTCTCGGTCAATGCTTTCTTTATTTGGTCAAAAGACTTCCTGGGCTCAGCAGTCCATTTTATTTCATGGCCCTTCCTGAGCATGGTCGTGATATGTTTCACCAATTCAGCAAAATTTGAAACAAACCTCCTTAGGAAATTAATCCTTCCCAAAAATGCTTGGACCTCCTTTTTGGATCTAGGAAGTGGCAGGGCCTGGATTGCCTCCACCCTGTCAGGATCAATTCTCACTCCCTCTGCTGAGACTATGTGGCCTAACAGCTTCCCCTCTTGCATAGCAAACAACGATTTCTTGGGATTCAGGGAAAGGCCAAACTTGCAAAATTTCAGGAAAACCTTCTTCAAGTGGGAGTGGTGCTCAATATCAGTCTTGGAGAAGACTGTTATGTCATCTAAGTAAATAACCACGAACTTATCCTTTTCCTCGATGAAGGCTATGTCCATGGCTCACTGAAACGTTTCTCCCGCGTTCATCATTCCGAAGGGCATCTTGGCATACATGAATGTGCCCCAAGGTGTGGTGAAGGATGTCTTTTCTCTGTCTTCAGGCATGAGTGATATCTGATTATAGCCAGAGAAGCCATCAATCATAGATATCCGAGATGCACCAGTGACCCTCTGCAATATATGCTCCATGTTGGGCAGGGGGTAATTGTCCTTCCTTGAACTCCTGTTCAGGTTCYTGAAATCGACACAKAGTCTGATTTCTCCACTCTTCTTTCTTACTGGGACCAAATTGGCTACCCAGCTAGAGTATCTCAAGGGGACTATGATTTGGGCATCCAACAGCTTTTTCACCTCCCTCTCCATGACAGGTAACAGCGTAGGATTTATCTGTCTCAGCTTCTTCTTGAAAGGTCTAGCCTCCTCTTTTAGTGGGATCTTGTGCTCAATGACTGACATGTCGTATTTCTTGAGGTCTTCGTAGGTCCAGGCGAACACGTCAGCAAACTCCCTCAACAACTTAGTATATCCGATCCTCTGCTCCTCAGTCAGGCTCTTTGACAGCTTAACCAGCTTGGGCTCCTCCGTTGTGCCTATATTGCACTCAGTCGTATCATCATCATCACCCGAAATTCTTCTTTTCATTGCCATATCATTCCCATCGAACAATCTTTCTAATGGGATCAGCCCTCTTGGTATATGATTGCTCGGCAGTTGAATGATCTCATGGTCAGCAACTTCATTCAACAGCTCCCTTGGGTGGTGATCAGGTTCCTCGTCGGGGTCTTCGTCTATATGCAATGCAGAGAAGTCGTCGATGGATTGGAGGAATTTCTCAATCTCCTGATCGTCTTCAAACACCCTCCAATGTTTGACATTGTCTGGTACAGAGGGTCTGTATCTTATTTCCACCTCTGATCCATCATTTGGCAGTGTAGGAGCCTCGAACAAACTAGCTGAGAAAGCTTGAAAGTCGGCTAGAGCATTTTCTTCCCGTGGAATGAAAGAAATGTTAAAAGCTAGGAAGAAACTATCAATTAGATCCCATACCTCGTTCCTGTAATTCTTGAGGTGAGGGTGCTTGGTCTGATAGACGTTTTTTTACCTGTTGGACAATTAATTCTGCATCCCCGAAGACAGCTATCTCCCTAATTCCCACTTCCTTTGCAGCGCTTAATCCCAGAACCAGAGCTTCATACTCTGCCACATTGTTGGTGACTTCAAATTCCAGCTTGTATGACAGTGATATGGTTTCCTGAGAAGGAGATTTGAATACCACTCCGACACCTGCACCTATATTGGAAGAAGCTCCATCAAAGAACATCTTCCAAATAGAGGTGGTTGGAGGAGGCATCTCCTGATTAGGACTCGGCTGCTTTCTGATTTGCAAAGGGGTCTCAGGCTCATCAGTGACCTGCAATATGCTAGATCCTAATTCAGTGTCTAAGGCAAAGATGGGATGATTTGTGGGGTTTTCTTCATCACTGACAATGTAGGCTAGTTGGGCTTCTCTGTACAACCTCCTATGTTCCCCCCCATAGACTGGAATGGTGGCATACGTGAGGTCCATCTGCAGCGTTCCTCCCAGTCTCTTAATCCAAGATCTTGACAACAGCATGCCAAACTTGGGGGGAACATCAGCTACCACTATGTCCATGACCATACTTTTCATGGGCAGCTGAAACAGGGAAACTGCTGGGTCCTTGATGACTCCCAAACATTGTACCCTTCTGGAGTCAAAGGAGTAGAGGTCATGATAAGCTCTGGTGACTTCTAATCCTAACTCCTCCATGACGGATTTAGGCATGAGGTTATGGGAGGCCCCTGAATCCATTAAGCAATTATGTAGCACTTTTTCATGTATATTCAGGGAGGTGTAGAAGGGAGGGGATGAATCATCTCTGTCTTCTACCATGGGACCTAGGACTACCGCAGGCCTTTCATCTTGGAGGTTTATGCAGTCTGTGGAAGGGCCAGAGGCTTTAGATTTCAGCAGGTCGGAGAAGTGTTTTTTGAATTCCCCATGTTTGATTAACTCAGTGAGGGGCACGGGGATTCTGATCTTTTGGATTTCATGCTCAAAATTAAAGGAAGATGTGAACTTTGGAATTTCTCTAATCTCAGGAGCATGATTTTGAATGATAGGGGACAGAGGTTGGGCCTTCTTACCTCTGTGATGGTCGGCTACCACGTCAGCAGGCTTCTCTGCTCTAGTGGATGAATCAGGAACATCAGGTGCCACTGCTCTCTTGTCAGATCTCAGCTTATACCTGCCTCGGCCACCACCAGCTTTGTCTCCCTTGCTTAGTTCATTCAGTTGGTTGTCCATGAGAGCCTCCTTGTACGCTGACTTGGTCAGATGGGGGAAAGGAGGGGTGATCTCCATAGAGTGAATTTTGGGTTCAGGCTCATCTGCTTCTGCTTCCTCTTCATCATCCACAAAATTGTTCTGGAAGGGAGCCTTAATCTTTTGGTCGTCTCTATCCCTCTCTTTCTCCTTGTGCATAGTTGGAGGCGCAAAATTGTTTGGTCTTCTGAAGCCTCCTCTGTTCTCAGTGTGCTGAGGGCCTTTATACATCTTCCTCCTTTCTACCTTCAATCTCTCCACTTCTTCTTTAAGAAAGTTCATTACTTGCGCTAGCTCACTTACTTGAGGGTGGGACAGTGATGGGATAGAGATGTTAGAGTCAGAGGTCGAGGCTTCTGATTTTCCTTTTCTCCTGTTTGTGTCAGGCTGGTTTCTCAGTCTGTCAGCTGATAACATGTTAAACTCCACCTCTAGAGCTGCATCTTGCATCTGAGTAAAGAAGTGGCTCTCCTTTCTCTTAATACAAGACATAAATCAGGGTCAAATACACTAGCATATGAAATTTTAGCAGAGGCTTCAGAAGGCTTTATCTCTGCAGGAATCTTATTATACATTTTATTGAATCTTTTGGAGAAGTCAAAGACAGACTCTCCTTCCTTCTTTTTCAGGGACCCAAACTCAGTCATGTAATATATGTAATCTTTTCTATCCCCCCACTGTCTCAAGAAAACATTATCCAGAGCCTCAATCCCAGCTATGGATCCAGGGGCCAGTCCCCTGAACCACTTCCTAACTTCACCATCCAGGCTCTAGACAAAGACTCTCATCCAGACATCTTCATTCTCAATATTGAGGTTGTCAACATAGCTATAGAAGGCAGCCAGGTGCTCTTCAGCGGTCACATCCCCCTCACCACTGAACTTGGGCATGTATTTCAAATAGTCTCCAGCAGGGAGAGGGTTCAAAGGTTGAGGAAGAATCAAAGGAGCATATCTAGCAGCAACTATGGCATCCATTCTGTTCTAAGGGGGATTAACACCAGCCATAGGATTTTTGAGCAGAGGAGAACTCGGAGGAGAAGGAGTGTGAACAGGTGAGGAAGGAAGAGAGGTCCTCATGGGAGACGACGAGGGAAACAGAGAGAAGTCTAAGGGACCTGAGTGTACAGGTGGCTTTCTCTGTGCAGCAGTAGTAATCAAAGGAGGAGTAGTAAAACCTCCTGAGAGGGAAGTGACAAGGATCTCTTTCTCTGATAGTAAACCAAGAGGAGAAAACTCAGCAGGAACACTCCCAAAGTTCAGAAAACGGGAAACTTCAGAGGAAGGACGACTAGGAAACTGAGAATCTGAAAATGGAGTTCTCACAGAAGGGGAGGGCGTATTACCTTTTTCATCGACAGAAACTTCTTTCTCAGCTCTCTTTCCCTTTCTGCACACCGTTTCCAAGTCTGCTTCCGGTGTGGCCAAAGGCAACTGTGGATTTGACCTCGTGTGTCTGCCTCTAGAAGCCACAATTGATAGTACAGGTTATCCCCAGTGGAGTCATCACAGTGGAGTCGCCAGGTGCACAGTAGCAATCTTCAAGTTCTGATATCTGATGCACCTTCAGAAATCAGTTAGTCATTGTCGTTCTGCCCAGGGAAAATCTTCAACTTCGTCCCCGACAACGGCGCCAGAAATGTTGGCGTTCGGAAGTCACTCCTGGATTGCTAGCAGGAGCAGAGCCCGAAGCCCATAAGTTTTAATGTCACAATTTAATTTAAAGGGTGATCAAATGGAGGAAAGCTCAGAACGACAGAATATCAGCTCAGAAACTAGACTAGGCATTCATGAAAGAGTGAGGTCTTGATAAACTCCAAACAGTGAGTCATAGTAAAGGGTGAGTAGGTGGAAGATTTACGCAAGAAGGACGCAATGGTCCATCACAGACATCAGGTATGCAACAGAATGAGGAAGAAATGTATTTGAACACAAAATCCTTTTATATTCAAACACAAATACTAGAGAATACAAAGATGCCACAACAAATCCTTTATCGCAACAAGATTGTTAAGCCCACGTGAATCCTTCACTGTGAACCCTCCAGCAAAGATGAAACAAAGACGGAAAAGAAAGGAAATTGTTTGTTATAAACCAAGAAATCTCAAACACAGAGGCATAACCAGGGAACCAGAATATCACTGAAACTTTACAGTCGGAAGCTTAGCTCTACCATCGATAGATACAAAAATGGCAAAAATGCCTACATATACTCAAAACAACAACAGCAACAAGATCGAGAAAATGTATTGAAGGCTTTGCGTCTGCATGGCTTCTGACACTCTGCAGCCGCAATCTTTGAATAATCGTGCAACTTGTGTCAGACGCGATAGATCTTCTGACAGTTACATCGGCGAATTGACGTGCTTTTAATTCATTGCAGGACCTCCCCATTATGGCAGAGACGATGTCTAACCACCCTAAACCGCCTCAATAACTGCTTCTTGGGATTGAGAACGGCTAGGCCAACTCAGCACCTCGGGATAGGGAAGACTTCTTGTGCTACCACCTGGAACAACCGAATAGCTTGAGGGATGGACATGAGGGCCAGCGCGGAGGACTTGGTGTATGGTAGGAGTGATGGCATCGAGGAGTGCGTGGAAGGAGTGGCGAGAAGTGAGAGTGATGACAGAGAGGGATGACAGAGGATGATCCATGGCGGAAGGCATCCAAGTAGATGGGGAGAAGACGGGAGAAACGAGCTCGCCTTCGGGTGAGAAATTGAGGTGGAAAGGGACGGGACGCGTGGCAGGAAATGAGTGGATGGTGGGAAGAAAGGAGGGCCACGTGGACCAACGAAGAGGGGTGAATGGATGACACACGGCAGCAGGGGAAAGGTGGGAGGAAGAATGAAATGACAGGAGGAGGGCCCACACTGGTTAAGCACAGGGCAGC
>JZKD02S2245019.1:1055607-1103228 GCA_000966675.3 Picea glauca | reverse complement strand
CCCCTTGCCCCCCCCCCCCGCTTAAAGATCGGAAGGCAAGGGGGGTCCAAAATTCAATACGCGCCGTTGATTTGGGCGCACAAATCTGGACCGCCCGGTCTTGCTTGCTGCTTACCACGGGCGCATTATCGCCCGAAACTTTGGACAAGTGGGTTTTACCCCTTCTTTTGATGTCTAAACCCCTTAGCAAGAAATATCGCTAACACTGTCAATTAACCTGTGGGTACTAGTGGCTTTGGGGAGGAAGCCTTGTCGGCAAACCAGTAGGACCATAAGAAGTCTGCATATAATGTGAAGATCCAATCACACATGCATTTGATGAAAATATCTTGTCTCTGGTCCAGAAGGACTTCTCTATTAACGGTATCTTGTAAATAATTCTTTACAAACCAAATTAGAAGAGTTTCTCACAGCAACCATCGACCCCTAACTAATTGGTCGATGTTATTATTTATAATATAAAATTCAACTGAAAATAATGGCTAAGTGTAGTTTAAGCAAGACAAAATCCGCCACATGGTGTCTTCTTCTAATAGTTTCTTTAACGGTCAAATCAAGATATCACTTGAAAGGATGAATTTTCTCATACACTGACCAGCTAATGAACAATTCTTCATAGGTATGGGCCCATGGAAATCTATGGTGTTCCATTGGAGACGCGTGAATTCCTATGAGGTCCATCACATGCGTTTGGTACTTCACCAGACTGGTGTTTAACTATTGTAGCACAGTTAGAGCTCTAATCGGATGTTCTATATATCATTGCACTTGCCCTGGCGTTGTGTCAGTCACCTTCGCTAGCTCTTCGACCCATAGTGAATCTTTCTTGGCATGTGATTCGACTATGTTGCACAAGTTGACAAAGTTGTTGGGGGTGTCGAAATCAGGGAGTTCGATATTCTTCATTGCTTTGTTGATTTTACCCCAATGTTTCTCACATTTTGCACATTATTCTTGAATTTCTTGGTGTGAGTCCTGAGACATCTTCTCCCAATACTCAATCGATTGCTTCATGCGATCCAGACTTTTTTTTCTCAGCATCTGGATTTTGTGTTCTTCTTTCTCTCAGCCCTACAGGACTACATCAATGTATTCGAGTCTTTCTATAACTTTTTGTGCCCATTCAGACCACCGCTCCATTTCCTTACATGTTGTGATTACCAAAATCGGGGGTCGTACAGTGCTGAGGTGGCACCACCGACTTGAAACACAAGGTACTAAAGGCTGTGAACCTAGCTTACGAAAAATGGTCGAACTCAATACTTTGTTCGAATCGAGCGCTTTAATCTAAACGTGGGACTTTCGATGCTGAAAAATATCAAAGGTCGTCTTTCGACACTAAACTTATTGCATGGTTTCCTTGTGAGTTAACGTCTGTAAACCCCCAATGTTGAAAACATCCTAGGAGTCAGCAATCAGTGATGTCATTCCTTTATTAGTCAATAACTACTCCTTTAGCATTTCACCGATGCCAAATGGATCAAAAATTTGTGGTAACATTGGTAATGCTTGTTTTGCAAAGGAAAAATCTCGTCTGCTGACACTGACGAAGATCGGCAGTCGGTGACCTTCTCTCTTTCAAACAACTTTTGCCACCTCTAAATCTTTCCGATGCCGAAGCTCTTATGCACATCAGGGAAAACTTTGACCATCAATTATTTACTTTAAATGTTAGTCCTTTAAGTTATGGTGATTTTTACATGTTCAAGCAAACTTTTACAGGCTAAAAATGAGATTCGAAATGGTAAGAAAATGCAACATTTTCAATAATGACGACGAAAAAACAGTGCAAAAGATCAAGTGGTACCCAAAAAGAAAAATTGTTCATAAAATTTTTAGGGTGTATTGACTTCTCAAATAATGACGACTTACTCGGTGAATGAAGAATCTTTGTTCTTTCTTCAGGCTCGGCTGATACGAAAGCTAGTGGAGAACCTTAACTGTTTTTTTTTAAATCAGAACCTCTTTTACCTTTGCATTCGAAATTCTTCATTTGATGCTTTAGGAGTCTGTCCATGGGGTTTTAACCTTTATTCCTCCTTCGTTTCCTGTAACCCTGACTCATGCCCTTTTTTTACAAAATTCTAACAAAGGATTCACTGGCACCTAGAAAGATAGGCCACTAAGGTCACCACCAACAACAATAAATCCTGGGGGAACAGGCGACAGTCTGATCCACACGCAAGGGAAGGGTATCTAGCCCAAAATCAACTCAAAAGGCTTCCACTCAACATTGTGGGTATAACACCAAGTGATCCCTATAATATGTGCAATCTCTACACTGATACCAACAAAGCAGGGTGAGTAACTCTGTTAATATCAATGCGACCTTGTGCTTGACCCTTGTGTAAGAAGGGCTTCCCAAGACAAGATGTTGCAAATGGAATTTAACACTCCCTAACACAAGATGTTATTGTATGTTTTGTGCTTTTGGAGAGTGTATCTCTCTTCCTACTCCAAAGCACTAGCCTAGCTAAATTTTGGTGTAATAGAGCCCTAGAAAAGAGTTACTAGATAAATTTTACAATTGCACAGTGTTATTAAGAGCTGTTGTTTAATCAAAGGAAACAAAGGTGAAACTTATGTTGTATGACTCTCACCCAACAATGCAAGGATGAAAATGAAATATATCACTTTTCGTTCAATGAATCCTATGTATGGGAGGGAAAGAAAAAGTTTTCCAGATCAACCTTGAACTACAATGGAAAATTTCCTATAAAATGCAAATGCAACAAATCACGCATCAAATAACAATTCTCTATTGCTTCTTTTTCAATAATATCAACAATTCGATTTTCAATGTTTTCGAAGACGAAAAAAGATTTTTTTGAAAGAAAAACGTTTGTTCACTTTTCAAAAAGGACCCACACTATGATAGTGAGAGTACAGAAAATCAAAAGCCAATGAGCAAGCAATGATAAAAACCCAAATCACTCTTTCAATGAAAACAAAAATAAAAAAGAAAACCAATTTAGTATTTTCAAGTGCATAAGAAAAGTGATCCTTCAAACAAAAGGAAAATGATAAATACCAAGAAAACTCAACTTTCAACCGATCACCGGTCCTTAACTAATCAAACACACTCAGATTCCGAAATCAGAGAGTATGGTTTTGCCAAGAAAAGTCAAGAAACGAAAGTCAAGACAAAAATGAAAAGAAGATCCTTGAAATCCTAAGACTGTTCATGCATGCAAACGAAGACAAGAAAGACATCAATCAATGGTCCAAGAAACTTTTATGAGGCACCTAGACTGATCTGGGCAGTTGAAGATGCCAAAACTGAAATCCAAATTTTTGAAAAAATGAGTTCACAGGCTGGCAATATTACACAATTCGAGAATTAGGTATTCTTACAGGTGGCCCTTTAGCAGAATGCGAGAACCTCACACTGAATCTAAAGGTAGAGTGTGAACTCTATAGATTCTCGCAGGCTACAGTGAAGTGCAGTGCGAGAACCTCTGAAAATAGTCAAAATTTTGGAAAATGAAGCAAAATTTGAAAAGGCCTCTGGACCCAGAGGGTCTATCAGGATATCCTAAAGACTCAGAGATTGATAGGAAAGGAGAAAAGTAAAACAAGAGCAAATGGCCACAGAAAAATACCAAGAGCCACAAAGAAAAATGGGATGTTCCCCAGTGGAGTCGCCAATTTTGTTATCGGACTAATCGGTAGGTGCAGACACTAATAGATCTCCCTAGATCCACCTGGATCTAGAACAAAACAGAATAGGACATGACTCTTTCCCTAAGTTTTAACCATTGAATCAACTAGTAGGAAGGAACAAGTAACATACCTTTATATCACTTCCTAGGGTCTTTTTTGCTCCCGCTTCGCTCCGGTGCTCTCGTGAAGTCAAGACCAAGACAACACAAACCAACCAAAGTGAAGATAGCAAAATATATTCAACAGTCAACCTATATGTATGATCAAGGAATTACACAATAAAGTGGAAATAGCTTTATGGGAAAGGGACATGCCACTGTATCATATTGATTGAAAGTAAATATTACAACTTGATTGCCTTGATGTTGTAAGCTTCCTTTCGATGGCTCTTGGATCCAACACACACACTTGCTCAATCCTTGTATGAAGAAGATCGAATCCTCTTGATAGACTTGTTAGAGTCTCCAAGCTGTTGTTCAGGATAAGTCCTTCACATAATTCTTTCACCAATTCTCCAATGAATCTTGCTTAACCTTTTCCATGAGAATTCCCTCAATATATAGAAGATAATGAATTAATTACTTGGATAAGAATGATCCCAAAATATCAGGGAATCCAGTACTAGGATAACCATTCAGATGCCAACCCATCCTTCTAGAAGATTCCCTTCTACAAACATCGAGAATTCATCTTTTTCCATGCTTTAGGAAGAGTTCACACCCTAGCTATTCAACACTGTGCGAGAAGTTCGCACCCTAGCTTAAGGCAGCCTGCGAACCTTCTTCAAAAATGAGTTTTCTGGGAAGAGTTGAAAGTAACTTTTCTCAGGAGAAAGTTCTTATGAAGAGCCTAAGTACACCGTCATCAATACATCATCATCATGAACAAAATCATGGGTAACAAACCCATGATCAAAAACAAAATCATCAAAGAGTGCACACAAACAAACCCCCCCACCCCTTTTTTTTAATAAAATTATTATTATTGGAAATATTGTTTAAAGGCTTGGCCATTTACTGGGTGGGAGTCAAGTTTCCCCCTTAGTTTCTACAGTTGATAAGTGCCTGCCCCAATCTTCTCATCCACCTCGAAAGGTCCAAGCCACAGATTCTAAAAATTAGAATGCTTCCCTTTTGGCTTATTTTCTCTGTCCCATTTTAGGACTAAGTCTCCTACTTCAAAATTCTTCTCTTTAGCCTTATGCTTATCAAACCATATTTTCACTATTTATTGGTGAGATAGGAATTTTGACTTAGCATTTTCTCTCTTCTTCTAGCATGAGTAGAGTGTCAATCCTTTGTTATATGACCGAAGAGGGTTCCCCACTGGAATCTTGGGCTAGTTGAAGAGTTGGAAGATAAATCCCATTTGGGAGAATGGTTACCTACCCATAAACAAGAAAGTAGGGGGAATTTCCTATAGCTTCCTTGTGTGTGACCCTATCATCCCATAGGGCATTATGAAGTAGATTATGCCAATTCCTTTGGTAGTCTGCAACCGTATTTTTCTATATTCTCACCATGTTCTTATTGGTTGATTTTGTTACTTCGTTTCCCTGAGCATAACGTATAGAGGCGGAAAGTATTGGTTGATAACGATTGGTCGGAGGAGAAAGTATAGAGGAATAAATCCCTATTAAAATCAGGACTACGTAACACTAGGGCTTGAGATATAACAGTTTTGATGTTGTTGAAAGAATCCTTTCATTCATCATCCCACTTAAATTTGGCATCTTTGCGAATCATATTTTGTAAGGGTTTGATATTCTCCATGAAATCGGTAGTGAATTTCCTCACAAAATTGATTTGTCCAAAAAAAGACTGCATAGATGTTTTGTTGTGAGGCAATGGGAGTTGAGCTATGGCTTTAATCCTTTCGGGGTCTATGTGAATGCCTACTTGGGATATAATGTGGCCTAGCATCTTACCCTCCTCAACACCGAAAATAATTTTCTTAGGGTTTAAGGATATATTGTATTTACTATACCTTTCGAAAATCTAAGTTAAGTGCTGGATGTGCTCTTCTCTATTCTTTGAATAAATAGTTATGTCATCTACATACACTACCACACACCTATTGATTAGTGAAAAAAATGCTACATCCATGTCCCTTTAGAAATTCTCCCCTGCGTTAATTAACCCAAAAGGCATATGTTTATAAGCGAAGGTTCCCCACTTGATTTGAAAGGTAGTCTTCAAACGATCTTCCTCTGAAACCAAAACTTGGTTGTAACCCAAGAAACCATCCAGTAGAGAGAAAATCTCTAAACCAAACACAGTCTGCAAGAGTTTCTCCATTGGTGGGACTGGGTAATTGTCCTTTTCTGAAGCTCTGTTGAGGTTCCTAAAATCTATGCATAAGTGGATTTCTCCAGATGTTTTCCTCACCGGAACCAGATTTGCTACCCACGCGGAATGCCTAACCCAGAAGATGATTTTGGAATCTAAAAGTTTCTTCAATTCCTGATACATGAGAGGTTCCAGAGACGGGTGATACTTTTGAAGCTTCTGTTGGAAGGGTTTCACTTAGGGTTTTAATGGGATGGTGTGTTGAATGATGCGAGTATCATAAAATTTCAGATCTCGATAGGACCATGAAAAGACATCTTGGTATTGTCTGAATAGTTTGAGATATGATTTCCTTTACTCCTTTGATATGGTTGTTTCGAGGTTTATATTCTTTGGGTTTTCTAGGGTCTCGATATTTATAGTTTCATGCAGGGGACATGAGCTACTGGTTTTTCATTTTTAGGTCCCTTAAATTGCTCTTCTGGGTCAAAAAGATTTTCCAAATTAGCTATCCCTTTCGGGATCGTGTGAGACTTTGATTTTTCAATAGGTTGACCTATCCGAGGATCAGTTTCTGTTGATTTCTCTTGGGATACTTCATCGTCAATAGCCAAATCTTTGAAATTGTTTTGGTTAGTCAGAAAGTTGATGATATGTTCATCCCCTTCAAATACCTTCCAATTTGAAATTTTTTTAAGCACTGATGGTTTATAGAGAAGCTCTACAGTAAACTGAGAAGCTTCATCATCCTCTAGAGGTGATAGACTTGAAGCGGATATGGCCAGGGACTCGGCGAGGATATTCTTTGCTCTGGGTATTGTTATAATATTGAATGCTTCAAAATGCTCTATTAACCTATGCACTTCCTGTTGATAATTTTTTAGGTGCAGAGAATTGCAATGTATAGTGTTCCTTACTTGCCTAATGATAATCTCAGAGTCTCTAAAAACCTTCAGTTCTTTGACATTTAGGTCTATGGATTTCTTTAATCCTTGCACTAGGGCTTCATACTCGACATTGTTATTGGTGCATTTGAATTCAAGCCTACAATATAGGAAATGTTGTTTACCTTTTGGACCCCTCCTGCGACTTAGATCCATCAAAGTATATGGTCCAAATATGTGAGAATAGGTTATTCGATTCTCTTTCCTTATTAACTTATTGTTCTCCTTTTTATAGCTCTGTGATCTCCATCATAGGTCCTTGACAAAGGAGAGTTTCTTCTATCAGTATCGATGATTTCTTTTGAAAAACTATTTCTGAATTTTGAGTGAGAGGGACATAAGATGAGAGAGGGGAAAAGTTCTCAAAATAGGAGTCACGGGAATAACTTTCTAGGATAAAGAAATAAGTCGACGAGGGTTCATTCGGGGTTTCTAAGTCAGTGACATTATGTTTCATATACCTTTTCCTATTGATTCTGATCATATTCTTGTATCCCTTTAGCAGTAGCCAAAGGTGTTCCTAGTCTGTACTGAAGTATACGTTCAACTTCTCAGACCAATCCTGTCTCAACAACAATCCGTAAGCTTCTAGGATATCTACTATCATAATGTCGATCACTTGCACAAAATTGGGGTCTGTCGTTATTCTTATCATTACGTCTTTGAGTTCCCCCATGGCCTTGACGTGGGTTCTGTCTAGTTGTATTGCATGTTTATCACACTTGAGGGGAGTGACATTTAATTTTTTGCAAATAGACAAGGGAATAACATTGGAAGATTCTCCTAAATCTACCAAACAATTGTGGAGGTTCTTGTTCAAGACTTCAAACGTTAAGAGGAAAGGTGGAACAAAAAGTTTTTCCTTCCTATCTTCCGAGCAGATATTCATAGTTGGTTTATTTGCTGGATTTGAGGAAGCTAGATTTATTTCCTGACCATTGTCATTCGTAGGGTTTTCTACTGAGTTAAAATCTTGTAACAAAAAGTCCTTCTTTTGAGAGATCATGCATATGTCCATGACTGATATATTATCCCTTAACTTCTTCAAATATTCAACTATGTTGTAATCTACTTTGGGCGATTCTTGGGTATGGATTCTTATAGGATTTTTATTGGGAGAAAAAGGTTGTTTTGGGTTATCGAGAGTTGTCTTACTCCTCGGCGTTTGGGTGGCAACAATATCTTTTGAGACAGGGGGACTTTAATGCGTGTTTTCACCACCAAGACTTTGACGGATGGTTCTTGAGACTCAGATAGGTTTTCGGAAGGCATGATCAGGTCAGGATCCCATATCAACATGGCTATACCTTGTGGTGGATTATTCTCTTCCTAGTCAGAAATATTCATAACTGAATGGCTTAGATTTTTGGTCAGGGAGACTTCATCTAGAAACTGATTGGCCATCAAATTCATGGCATGCACCCATTGAGGGTAGTCTCTTTCGGAGTGGTTTTCCTAGTGATAAGTACAAAAGGAATCATATGCTACATTCCCTAGATTGATATTTAAGTTAGTTGGGGGAAGTTCAATTGCCTTGAATGGTGGGTTCCTTTTAAAGAAAGGCTTATAGGGCCTTTGGACTTGGTTTCCCTCTCCTACATTTCTCTTCATGTCTATGATCTCATTTGATAATTATTAATTTCTTAACCATACGTTGTAGGTCTTCTATGTCTCCATTACCTTTGTTGGGAGTCTATTCTGATTGTTTCCCTGACAGTCTGGTCAAAAGGATTCCTCTCCTAGGAGGAGGTTGAACTTCTTTCTTAACTAAAGAAACCTAGCCTTCTTTACACCCTTTCATCTAGAATTCTGTCATTTTGGCTTCTTCAAAATTTTCAGCTAGGGTTCTCTTAGCGACTCTCTTCACGAATATAGAAATAGAAGTTTGGAGAGCGTTAGCATAAACTTTGATTTGCAATTCTTAAGTTGGTTTAGCTTCAATCTAAAACTTGTTTCATATGGTCATGAATCTTTGATTGAAATCTTTGACCCTTTCTTCCGAACTCACAGTGGTGGCGAATAACTCGACCATCAAATCTCCCATAGTAGTTTCCGCTGTGAATTTATCTAAGAAATATTTTTGGAACTTTGTCCAACTAGTTATATATCCAACTAGAAGATTAAAATACCACGTGGAAGCTGAATTCTCAAACATATAGGGGAAAATCCTGCATACTATGTCTTCATGTTGGACATTTATAAGTCTGATCGCTAGTATGAACTTCTTGATATGATCTTCAGGAAATCCTGAAGTTTCGGGGTCAAATTTAGGAAGTATCTTCTCCATGTGTCAGGGAAGATTATGTACTCATCCTAGGATGGCCATGACATATTTTACCAACCCTAGTTGGTTGTTCTGAGGTGTGTTTCCCCTTTCTTCATCATGGTTGTTGTTTTCTTCCATATCTTTGAACTCCAAGTTGAAATCCTCTTCTTTCAAGAAATCATTTGGTTCAAAGACATCGTCAGCTGGTGTTTTGTGGATCATATTAAGAGGATGTTTGATTTTGATGATCGTGAAATATATCCGGTCTTCTACAGTGTGCACAAAAACCTCATCTGGAGTATTGACCACTGGTCTTCTTAATTGTTTTCTTCGAGGCAATATCGGGGCTAACGATGAAGCATCGATCTGTCGGGCATATGCTCTCATGATTCTTCTAAACTAATTTAATTCCTCATGAGGAAGAGAGTAGGGTATATCAGGGAACAATTTTTCTTCCTCGGGCTAGGGTGATTTATTCGTTTCAAGAGCACTCAACATGTGTGGGTTGTCTTGGGAATGACTAGCCATGCATGTGGGTTGTTTTGAATCTATAGGTTGTGTGAAATACTATGTGAAATATATATATATCCAGCCATTCATTCTCAAGCCCTTCTTCTAGTGCCAATTCTGTTGATGGGTCCTAAATCCCTTGTTTCAACAATAGGAACCCAATTATACTCTGCAGTGTTTAATATTGAAATGGTTCTCCAAATATTGCGATCTCGCAAGTTTATTATCAATGGGCTTTACGTTTTATGGTGAAGGCTCTCCTTCAGTTGGGACTTGTAAGATTGTAAGCTGGTATAAACCAACTTGGCAAAAAAAATAAGATTAAGTTTAACTATTGGGGAAGAGGTTGAGCTTGGGATAACCCACTACTCAAACATGCAGACGAAAATTATATACCATGGGCCTAGTAATAATACATTAACCATGTGAGCATCCAATCATTGTCTGAGATATTAATTATTAGAAAGAAAACACATATGCGAAAAAAACAATGGAAAGAAAAATAATTCACCTACTTAATCATTCATCGCATAATAACACAACGATTGATCTTCATCATTAAAGAAAAGAATGGAAAAACATTGCACCAAATAAATTGAAAACAAATTTAATTGCTCTTACTCATTACAACATCCATTCATGAAATGAGATAGGAAATAGTTCGTCTCCACGTCCAATCACACATGCATTTGATGAAAATATCTTGTCTCTAGTCCAGAAGGACTTCTCTATTAACAGTAGCTCAAAAATAATTCTTTACAAACCAAAATAAAAGAGTTTCTTGCAGCAACCATCGACCCCTAACTAATTGGTCGATTCTCTTATTTATAATATGAAATTCAACTAAAAATAACAACTAAGTGTAGTTTAAACAAGACAAAATCCACCACGTGGCGTCTTCTTATAACAGTTTGTTTAAAATTCAACTGAATATATCACTTGAAAGGATGACTTTTCTCATACTCTGACTAGCTAATGAACAATTCTTCACAGGTTTGGGCCCATGAAAATTTGTTTTGTTCCATCGGAGCCACATGAATTCCTCTTACGTCCATCGCATGCTTCTAGTACTTCACCAAACTGGTGTTTAACTATTGTAGCATACTTAGAGCTCTAATTAGATGTTCCATATATCATTGCACTTGCCCTGGCATTGCATCAGTCACCTTCGCTTGCTCTTTAGCCCATAGTGAATCTTTTTTGGCATGTAATTCGACTATGTAGTACAAGTCGATGAAGTTTTCGGGGGTGTCGAACTCAAGGAGTCCGATATTCTTCATTTCTTTTTTGATTTTACCGCAATGTTTCTCGCATCTGGCCCATTGTTCTTGAATTTCTCGGTGTGAGTCCTAATAAATCTTCGTCGAATACTCGGTTGATCACTTCATGTGATCAATACTTCTTTTGCTTAGCATCAGAATGTCATGTTCTTCTTTCTCTCAGCCCTACTGGACAACATCAATGTAATCGAGTCTTTCTACGGCTTGATGCACCCTTTCATACCACCACTCCATATCCTTGCATGTTGTGAGTACCAAACTCAGGGGTTTGATGTCTTACATTATCCTCAGACCTAGTTTCTCCTAGATTCCTTGGCAAAGTTACGGAGCTAACATTGCTCAATAGTCAAAGAGATATTTCCTGCAATCAGAATTAAAATTGTTTAGAAAATTCTTACAGAACAAAACTCGGAGAAATATATAAAAAAACATAAGTGGGAAGAAAACAGATTGATGCATACCTGTAAAGCTCACTAAGTCGGGTTGTTTGATACTTACGTGATCTCTGCCACTTTTCAGATTACCTATGCCATTTCTGTTGGCGCCACCATTCTCTTCAGTTAGGGTGGGTTACATCCATGCACCATAGCATGACATATAACGTATGAAAAACATGAGATTCGAAGTCATGCCAGTGGCCAGTTGGCCCTTGCGGTCGGGAAAGGATGTCAGAGCCGAAGATGTGCCAAAATTACGAGGGAGTTCCATAAAGATTGGATATTTTTATACACGAAGTCGTTAAATGGTTCAGATCAAGGCAGATTGCTCAAAAGGAAGTTGCATCAGCAAGTGCATAAACCATGATCAACTCATTATGGAGGCTGGGAAATTGAAAGAAGTCATGATGATCGTACCACACATCCTCCTCAATTCCTATCAGCTACATCTCACATGCCCTAGATCATACCCGTCGCATGGATGTGACACAATAATTCTTTAAAACATCCTGTCGCAACGCATTCAATGTTCCTTGACACGTTTCAGCTTGCTACCCCATTTTGTTATAAATTCTAGATATTATGCAAGTGTTCTACTCACTTAACTAAGATTTTTCACCTTTGGTGACTCATCTCGTGAACTCAATTCTATCGACATCCTTGTTTTGGACCTAATTCATCTACACATAAGGTGGGAATGTTGTCGCACCATAGGAACTCCTAAAACACAAGACGAGGTCTGTGAGGTAGTCGAAGCTCCAGGATTGAGCCACAAAATGCTTGGGACTCTTTCTTATTTACAGTGAATGTTCTTGATGCTTCAAAGGGATATTCCCACCTTTGCATGGGAACGATGGTATTGCCCTGTGTGGATACTAAAGTGGAAGAAAATACGTCGGGAGGGCACAAGTTGGAAGCCATGCTTCCTCAACAACAGATATCATGAAGGAGAGGAAATCCTAGGAAGAATAAGGAGGTGGGATGTGAAAGCCAAATCCTGGCTAATTCGTGCGCATGATCAGCCGTCGAGGAGCTCCTAATGCATCTTGTTTGTCTAGAGCCCATCATAATCATAGGTAGAGGAAGCAGGAGTCGAACAAGAAGGTCATAATACTATGTTTCTAATGCTCGAGATCCTAGTCAACATCTGGAACATGCACAACTTTCCATAGCTGAACTCTATCGGGAGAATCGAGAACTGCACTGGCAGTTGGCGGCAAAGACCCTTGAGGTATCAGTGCCTCAAGGTCATGAAGGGAACGTCATATGACTCAAGAGGAGGCTTCGGGAGGTGCAAGATACGATCGTGCATTTGTGTGAAGCGTAAAGAGTGTCGGAGGAATAGAAAATGAAGAAACCTCATGGAGCATGAAGTTACCAGGAAGAAAGTGCACGCAAGAAAGAGGCATGATTAGCGAACTCTTTTTTTTTTATTCTTGGACACGACACAAACTTTGATAATTTCTCCTTTTGTAAGGAGATTTTCACTTTCTTAATGTAACTGGGTTGTTTGGCTAGGAGGTGTGAACTGTGTATTTTTTATGTAATCTAAGCTTAACGATAATATAATATATAAAGTCTTGAAACTTTGATGCATGGGCTCTAGTTGAATGCATTGTTTCCTTTTTGCATGTATACTGCATTTTTTTGGTCCAAATTTTCTTGTAAGTTAGCCCTTGTTTTATACTTATCGTTTCTCTGATTTTCTTTGTGTTTTTTCATTGATATCCCTTTGCAAAAACTAAATAAAAAACCTCCGACACCGATTGAATTCGTCATATAGTGATGACATGGCACCACCAAATCAGGACACAAGGCACTAAAGATCAGGAACCTAGCTTACAGAAAATGATTGGACTCAAGACTCTGTTCCTGTTGAGTGCTTTAAGATAAACGTGGGACTATCGATGCCAAAAAATATCAGAGGTCGTCTTTCGACAATAAACTTATCGTGTGGTTTCTTTGTGAGTTAACATATGTAAACCCCCGATGTCGAAAACGTCCCAGGAGTTGGCGATCGGTGATGTCATTCCTTTATTAGTCAATACCTACTCCTTTAGCATTTTTCTGATGTTGAAGGGATCAGACATTGGTGATAACATTGGCAATTCTTGTTTTGTGAAGGAAAACTCTCATCCGTCGATGCCAACGAAGATCGACACTTGACGACCTTAGCTCTTTCAAGAAAATTTTTCCACCTCTAAATATTTCCGATGTTGAATCTCTTAAGCACGTCGGGGGAAAAATTGACAATCGATTCTTTACTTTAAATGTTAGAACTTTAATTTATGGTGATTTTTACATGTTCAAGCAAACTTTTACAGGCTAAAATTGAGATTCGAAATGGTAAGCAAACATAACATTTTAAATAATGACAACGAATCAAACAGTGAAAAATATCAAGTGGTATCTAAAAAGAAAAATTGTTCATAAATTTTTAGGGTGTGTTGAGTGCTCAACAAATGGAGACTTACTGGGCGAAACCAAATTCTCTGTTCTTTCTTTAGGCTCATTTGATACGAAATCTAGTGGAGAACCTTAACCGTTTTTTTTTAAGGAAATATTGTTATTATTATTATTATTATTATTGGGTCCTAATGCCCTTAAGGAAATGTTGATGGGTCCTAAATCCCTTGTTTGAACAGTGGTAACCAAACCCACCACCAAGGCCCAATTAGACTATGCAGTGTTTAATATTGGAATGGTTCTCTAGATCTTGTGATCCAGAAAGTTTATCGATGGGATTTATGTTTTATTGTGATACATAGAAGACCTACAACGTATGGTTAATAAATTATCAAACGAGATCATAGACATGAAGAGAAATGCAAGAGAGGGAAACCAAGGCCAAAGGCCATATGAGCCTTTCTTTAAAAGGAACCCACCATTCAAGGCAATTGAACCTCCCCCAACTAACTTAAATATTGATCTAGGAAATGTAGCATATGGTTCCTCCTGTACTTATCATCAGGAAAACCACTCCAAAAGAGACTACCCTCAATGGGTGCATGCCATGAATTTGATGGCCAATTGGTTTCTAGACGAATTCTCCCTAACCGAATAGCCAAGCATTTCAGTTATGAATAAAGTTGACCAGGAAGAGATTGATCCACCACAAGATACAACCATGCCAATATGGGATACTGACCTGATCATGCCTTCCGATGACCTGTTTGAGTCTCAAGAACCACCCGACCAAGTCTCTGTGGTGAAAACATGTAGTAAAGGTCCACCTGTCTCAAAAGACATTGCTGCTACCCAAATAGCGAGGAGTAAGACAACTCCTGATCACCTGAAAACACCTTTTTCTCCCAGTAAAAATCCTATAAGAATCCATACCCGAGAATCTCCCAAAATGGATTACAACGTAGTTGAAGATTTGAATAATTTAAATTCTAATATATCATTCATGGACATATGGAGGATCTCTCAACAAAAGGACTTTCTGTTACAAGATTTGAACTCAGTAGAAAGCCCTACAACTGGAAATGGTCAGGAAAGAAATCTAGCTTCCACAGATCCAGTAAATAAACCAACTGTGAATACCTGCTCAGAAAATAGGAAGGAAAAACCTTTTGTTCCACTATTCCTCTTAACATTTGAAGTCTTCAACAAGAACCTCCACAATTGTTTGGTAGATTCAAGAGAATCTTCCAATGCTATGCCCTTGTCTATTTGAAAAAAATTAAATGTTGTTCCCCTCAAGAGAGATAAACATGTAATACAACTAGAAAGAACTAGGTCAAGGTGATGGGGGAACTCAAAGACGTAATGATCAAAATAGCGACACACCCCAAGTTTGTGCAAGTGATAGACATTACTATAGTAGATATCCCAGAAACTTATGGATTTTTGTTGAGTCGGGATTAGTCTAAGAAGTTGAACGGATACTTCAATATAGACTGGGCACAACTTTGGCTACCGCTGAAAGGATACAAGAATATGATCAGAATCAATAGGGAAAGGTATCTGAAACATACTGTCACTAACTTAGAAACCCCGAATGAACCTTCGTCAACTAATTTCCCTGTCCTAGGAAATTATTCCTGCGACTCCTATTTCAGGAACTTTTCCCCTCTCTCATCTAATGTCCCTCTCACTCAGAATTCAAAAATCAGTTTTCAAGAGAAATTGCCAATACCGATAGAAGAAACTCTCCTCTATCATGGACCTATGATAGAAATCATAGAGATAAATAAAGGGAACAAGAAGTTAATAAGGAAAAAGAATTGGATAACCTACACTCACAAATTTGGACCATATAATTTTATGGATCTAATTCGCAAGAGGGTTCTGGGGCAAGGTGTATCCTCGTTAATCCAAAAGTTAAATGTCATTTCCTATCTTGTAGGCTTGAATTCAAATGGACAAATAACCATGCCGATTATGAAGCTCTAGTACAAGGATTAAAGAAAGCTATAGACCTAAATTTCAAAGAACTGAAGGTTTTCGGAGACTCTGAGATTATGATTAGGAAAGTAAGGAACACTATACATTGAAATTCTCTACACATAAAGAATTATCAACAGGAAGTACATAGGTTAATAGAGCATTTTGAAGCCTTCAATATTACAACAATACCAAGAGCAAAGAATATCCTCGTTGACTCCCTGGCCACAACTGCTTCAAGGCTGTCACCTCTAGAGGATTATGGAGCTTCCTAGTTTATTGTAGAGCTTCTCTATAAACCATCAGTGCCTAACATTGTTTCTAATAGCAAGGTATTTTAAGGGGATGAACAGATCATCAAATTTCTAACTAACCAAGACAATTTCAAATATTTGGCTATTGATGATGAAGTATTCCAAGAGAAATCAAGAGAAACCAATCCTCAGATAGGTCAACCTATTGAAAAATCAAAGTCTCACACTATCCCGAAAGGGATAGCTAATTTGGAAAATATTTTTGACCCAAAAGAGTGATTTAAGGGACCTAAAAATGAAAAAAATGGTAGCTCCTATCCCTTGCATGAAACTATAAATCTCGAGACCCGAAAAATCCAAATAATATAAACCTCGGTATGACTGTATCAAAGGAGAAAAGGAAAGAAAATCTCAAACTGTTTAGACAATACCAATATGTCTTTGCATGGTCCTATCGAGATCTGAAAACTTATGATACTTGCATCATTCAACACACCATCTCATTAAAACCCGAAGTGAAAACCTTGCAACATAAGCTTCTAAAGTATCACCCATATATGGAACCTCTCATGTATTAGGAATTGGAGAAAATTTAAGATGCCAAAATCATCTTCTAGGTTAGGCATTCCGCGTGGGTAGAAAAGTTGGTTACGATGAGGAAAACATATGGATAAATCCACTTATGCGTAGATTTTAGGAACCTCGATAGAGCTTCAGAAAAAGGACAATTACCCAGTCCCAGCAACAGAGAAACTCCTACAGACCATGTCTGGTTTGGATATTTTCTCTCTACTGGATGATTTCTTGGGTTACAACCAATTTCTGGTTTCAGAGGAAGATCGTTTGAAGACTACCTTCTGAACCAAGTGGGGAACTTTCGCTTATAAATGCATGCCTTTTAGGTTAATTAACATACATGATACCTTCCAAAGGGCCATGGATGTAGCATTTTAGGGACTAATCAACAGGTGTGTGGTAGTGTATCTAGACGATGTAATTGTTTATTCAAAAAATAGAGAAGAGCACATCCAACACTTAACTCAGATTTTCGAAAGGACTAGGAAATATGGTATATCCTTAAACCCTAAGAAAACTATTTTTTGGTGTCGAGGAACTTAATCTCCTAGGCCACACTATATCCCAAGCATTCATTTGCCTATACCTAGAAAGGATTAAAGCCATAGCTCAACTCTCATTACCTCACAACAAAAAATCTATGCAGTCTTTTTTTGGACAAATCAATTTCGAGAGGAAATTCACTCCTGATTTCCCAGAGACTATCAAACCCTTACTAAAGATAATTTGCAAAGATGTCGAATTTAAGTGGGACAATGAATGAAAGGATGCTTTCAGCGACATCAAAACTACTATATCTCAAGCCCCGGTGTTATGCAGTCCTGATTTTAATAGGGAGTTCTTCCTCTATACGTTTGCCTCCAACCAGTCGCTAGCTATAGTATTGACTCGGAAAGATGATGAAAACAATGAATATCTAGTGTCGTTCATGAGCACTAATCTCCAAAGAGCCAAGATAAATTATCCTGCTATAGATAAACAGGCTTATGTCATTTATAAGGCAGTAAAACACTTCAGGTCTTACATCCTCAAGAACCACACCAAAGTAATTATGCCTCACCCTACGGTCTGATCCCTATTCACTCAACAGTAAATGGGGAAAAGAAGAGGTAACTGGACAACAGTAGTTCAAGAATTCAATCTAGATATAAAACCTACCAAACTAGTTAAATGGAAAGGGTTATGCAAACTTACAGCCGAAGCCCAAGACCAAGTAAATGAAGATTTTGGATGGGAGAATGAGATGGCATTATGGTATGGTGAAGCTTCATACATTTCCCCAGGACAAGAGTCTTGGTATGATAATTTAACTTACCTCCTACACCATGGGACTTTCCTAGAAAATCTAAACCCTAGGGAAAGGAGAGCTCTCAAGTTAAAGTCCGCACAATATCGCCTCATAAATTCAGTATTCTTCCGCGTTAATTATGATGGGGTACTATTAAGATGTCTCGAACGTGAAGATGCAGACAAAGTTATGAAGGAAATCCATGATGGCCCTGTCGATGGACATTTCACAGGAAACAACACCGCTCATAAGATAATGAGAGTTGGTTATTATTGGCCCACCTTGTTCAAGGATGATCACACCTATGCTAGAAACTCTAAAACTTGTCAAGTGAGTGCTGGGGGGGAGAAGAGAGTAGCGGTTCCACTCCAACCAGTGATTTTTTCTAGGCCTTTTGAGCAATGGGGGTTAGATATCATAGGATAAATCACACCAAGATCTTCAAAGAAGCATAAGTATATACTCACCACCACTGATTATTTCATGAAGTGGGTAGAGGCCATCCCTTTGACTCATGTAAACAAGAAGGCGGTGATCCAATTCATAGAAAAATGGCTAATCATGAGGTTTGGTGTCCCTTCGGTCCTGGTTTTTGATAATGCAGCTTATTTTTCTTCCACCCTATTGACAAAGTTTTCTCTGGACAAAGAAATCATAATTAGGTACTCTACAAATTATTACCCTAGGGAAAACAGAGTAGAAGAATCAACCAATAAGAACCTAGGGAGAATATTGAAAAAGACAGTTGTAGACAACCAAAGGAATTGGCATAATCTACTCCATAACACCCTATCGGTCGATAGGGTCACACCCAAGGAAGCTATAAGAAATTTATTGTACTTTCTGGTTTATGGGCACAAAGCCTTTCTCCCAAATGGGATTTATCTTACAACTCTTCAACTAGCCCAAGATTCTAGTGGGGAACCCTCTTCAGTCATACAACATGTTAGCGTCAGAAGTCACTTCTGGATTGCTTGCAGGAGCAGAGCCTAATGCCCATCAGTTTTATGTCACAATTTGTTTATAAAGGGTGATCAAATGGAGATAATGGCTCTAGGAGGTATCACTCTAACTCAGGGACTGATTCTGGTACGTAAAGAATAGGGGAGGTCTGGAATCCTAACTTCAGCCAGTGGATTGATTTAAAGATGAGAAGGTAGAAGAATTAGGAGAAGATGAACAAACAACAATGGGCAACAGGTTGCGGCGGTTTGTAGGGGGAAAACTCCGAAAGTAGGATCCTCCTGGCTTCAGGGCTTCGAGAAACTAAAAAACAGACTTGACTGGATCCTCCAATTCCAAGTCATTCAGCGTCAAAGAAATCACAGGGACTGACTAGAGGATCCGTAACTATTACAGTGATCCATTACAACATCATCCTATAATAGCTACAGCTCGACTAGATCCTCCAATTCCGAGCTGCTCTAACACAGTGTAAATAAAGGTATGAAAGAAGTTGGCATTCATAAGGCAAGAAGTCTCCAAAGTTCATACATAACCAGAACAACAATGCTTCATTAAAACTTTACAACCAGGGAGCTTTGCTCAACCATCGATGCTTTACAAAATACAACAACTGAGTCTATATACTCAAAGAAAATTGCCTCGCAGAGGCGCAGGTGACCATCTGAAGCTTGGTGTCTTTTCAGCCAAAATCGGATGAGCCTTCTCTATCAGACGCCTCCTTAACTACACATGGCTCCTGCAGGAGGATTAGTTGAGCCAGTAAATGTTGATTTAATGTGTGCAGACCTCCTCCGGCTAGTCGAGGACTCGGCATGGTTTTTCTGCAAGAAAGGGTACACAGGACCCTCTTGAACAGACCGCTCTCCAGACTCTCCATACTTCCCAATTAATGAACGAAGAGAGGTTTCAACCATCTCTTCTTGCTTTCATTTATTCCAAACGAAAACCTGGATTGAGGTCGGGTCCGATGGCAACTGGAGGCTGTGAAGGGCCTCTCTGAAACTCGATGCCTTTGGCTCCTTTTGCACAGCTCTTTCCTTTCGTTAGTGATCATGGGCTGTGACCCGACGCTTACTTTCAAATGTGCTTTCGGCGTTCACAAATAGGAAGGGGCTACTCCTTGCTCTTCGAAATCGCGATGAGCGATATGCCGAGACAGCTTTATCTGGTGCCACGTGCCCTTCAAATCTGATGGCTCAAAATTCACCCGAAGCTATGGTGGGCCCCAGGTTCTGAATGCTCTCACTACTTCGCGTATCGGGACATGAGGGAACTATTTTTTGTGCGTTGGAGCTGCGATGAGCGAGGCACCGAGATGACTCTTGTTGCTGCCAGGTGTCTTCTCTGATCGAACGGCTGAAAACACTTCGGTGACACTGTGGGCCCGAGTTCTCGGACTCCCTCGGCACTTCACGACTCGTGGCTGGGAGGCGGCTGATCCTCGATCTTAAACTCTACGAGGGGCGAGGAGGCGAGAAGCCTAATCGTGCACCACGTGTCCCTCTGGATCTGACGGCTCTAATCTTCTCGACACTCCTGTGGGCGCAAGTACTGACGCCTCTCGCAACTCGTAGCTTCGCAAGTTGGAGTATCAATCTTTGGCATCCTTCCCTCGCAAAGTCTTGAGACGCGATGGTCAGCGCAGGTTGACCCCCTCCGGGCACTTTGTAGCTCGGAATCTCGCGCAACCAAAGGGATATGGTCCACCCTTTGAACTTACGAACCCCGAGCTCGCGAAACAACACTGGGCTTAGAACTTTTAGCGCTATGCTTGATGCGACATGGCCATACCGTGATTTCCCATCAACCGTTGCTCTGCTTCGTCACTGAATCCATTCCACTGAAGACTGAACTGCTCGCTCGCTTGATTTTAAGTCCGAAAAGGACTTCTTTTATGTGCTGCGCTTGGGCGCTCCTTGGGCAACCTGCAGACCCGCGTATCCCGATACCAAAGACAAGAAATGTTGCTAACATTAGGCTCCATTGGGGATAGAGTCATCCCTGCGATGATCTAAGAACTCCTTCTGCAGTTCCAGTCGCCTTTTGTTGGGCTATGGATTCAAGCTCGAAACAGCCTGCTAAAAATACATGCCGATAAGTAAAAATGAACAAAATAAACATACATTCTCAAAGGAGCTTATTTATGTACAACCTAATACTAATATACTTTGTACATGAGGCTAGGTGAAAGCAAATTTCCACCATAGCCAATCAAGTAACTTCCTGAATGGAAGCTCCTTCCTTCTGTTGATGATTTCAAACAGGTGGTGTAACCATGAGAGTAGAATGGTTACTCTCTTCAACCCCTCCTTATAGGCTGAGGTTGAGGTGAAATGGGGCAGCTCCAATTTATGAAGGAAATACAACTCCATGTATTCCTTCACAGGCTCATAGGACCAGTGGCAGACTCCAGAAAATTAGCGACAGGCAGCCTCCTCTGCTACACAGCTGTGGATGTGTGGTTGAATATCTATGGTAAGCACAGGTGGGTGGACAGTTGTCATAGGCTGATTGATCTCAGGTGGTGGCTGCTCGCTAACTGGCTCTGAACGAAGGGCATATTGCCCCTCTGGTTCTTTTTCCTCTTCTTGTTGGCTCTCCTCTAGGTCTGATTCATATTCATCATAAGTAGGGACCATGGGGTGATTCTACTTGCTGACTGGCTCTTCAGTAAGTTTATAGTGATCGAATGTAGGATAAGCGTGTTGCTCATCATCACTATAATATTCATCAAAAAGGGGCTGACCCTTATCTCTATAATCCTCCTCCAGAATGGGGATCGCGTCAAAAATATCCGTTTCAGGGACAGTAGGACCTGCTGCTTCTGGCTGCTCGCACGCAATCTTTTCCTCATTAATCCCAGGTAAACATATATCATGAGAAAGTCTCTAGAGAAGAAGAGAGGAAACCTCTTCCACAATAATCTCTTCTTTACAAACGGGAAGGTCTATGTCTTCAGAAACAGGGTTGCTAGGAATATCTGCTTCAACTCGACACTTAGGCGAGCCATCTACCATGGACCACGTCTGCTCTTCAAACTCATAATCTTCACAAGAGGTGTGTTGATCTTCATGAAGATCTAAAAGAACAGATGCATCTGATATGATGTCGGATGCTTCTGTTCTCAAGCTAACACCACTCATATCATTCAACACCTCTATATTTTTACAACATATGCTTTCCTCCACAGTAAGGGCTTCACGAAGCAAAGAAAATTCCTCACAACAATTTTCATACAAATAATCAGCTGGAAAGTACTCTTTACAAAATGAATTAAAAGTTGTATGGAAACCTGATAAAGAGAAGATGCTTGCAGAGGGAAGAGATCGACACCAATCAAGAGCGGCTCCATTTAATGAATACCTGAAAAGCTTAATCTGGACATCCTCATGCGTGATATTGTGTCGATGAATAGCTTTATGGAAGTCCAGTAAATGCTCAGCTGGTACCTCCCAACTCTTTGCATGAAATCTGGGGGGAAATCTTCCCAAATGTCTCTATCAGGAAGTGCATTAGGAAAGCCAACTATCTGAGAAAAGTCACAAAAAGCAAACCTTTGAGCCAGAATTTTCTCCATATCAAACCAATGGAGTTGCCAATCGATCCACAAATCATGGAGTCGCCAGGTGAAACATGCATAGCTTCAAATGTGCCTAGCCCTTGTTCACCATCAAAGGCCAAATATTAACATATCGTTACCCCAGGAAGCTTCTCAGGATGAGAAAGCAGTCGCTAAAACCTTCTCGAGAAATCTCCTCTAGGTTAGCTTTCAGGTGTGTCAACAGTGGCCACAACTGAAACAGTAAAGTGGAAACAATGGAGTCGCCACAGTGGAGTCGCCAAGTGCACAGTAGCAATCTGAATAATTCTAATTTCTGATGCACCTTCAGAATCAGTTGATCGTTGTCGTTTTGCCCAGGGAAAATCTTCAACTTCGTCCCCGGCAACGACGCCAAAAATGTTAGCGTCAGAAGTCACTCCTGGATTTCTTGCAGGAGCAGAGCCTAACGCCCATCAGTTTTATGTCACGATTTGTTTATAAAGGGTGATCAAATGGAGATAATGGTTCTAGGAGGTATCAATCTAACTCAGGGACTGAGTCTCGTACATAAAGAACAGGGGAGTTCTGGAATCCTAACTTCAGCCAGTGGATTGATTTAAAGATGAGCAGGTAGAAGACTTAGGAGAAGATGAACAAACAGCAATGGGCAACAGGTTGCGGCGGTTTGTAGGGGAAAAAATTTGAAAGTAGGATCCTCCTGGCTTCAGGGCTTCGAGAAAATGAAAAACAGACTTGACTGGATCCTCCAATTCCAAGTCATTCAGCGTCAAAGAAATCATAGGGACTGACTAGAAGCTTCGTAACTATTACAGTGATCCATTACAACATCATCCTATAATAGCTACAGCTCGACTGGATCCTCCAATTCCGAGCTGCTCTAACACAGTGTAAACAAAGGTATGAAAGAAGCTGGCATTCATAAGGCAAGAAGTCTCCAAAGTTCATACATAACCAGAACAACAATGCTTCATTTAAACTTTACAACCAAGGAGCTTTGCTCAACCATCGATGATTTACAAAATACAACAACTAAGTCTATATACTCAAAGAAAATTGCCTCGCAGAGGCGCGGGTGACCATCTGAAACTTGGTGTCTTTTCAACCAAATCGGATGGGCCTTCTCTGTCAGACGCCTCCTTAACTATGCATGGCTCCTACAGGAGGAGTAGTTGAGCCAATAAATGTTGATTTAGAATGTGCAGACCTCCTCCGGCTAGTCGAGGACTCGGCATGGTTTTTCTGCAAGAAAGGGTACATAGGACCCTCTTGAACGGACCGCTCGCCAGACTCTCCATACTTCCCAATTAATGAATGAAGAGAGGTTTCAACCATCTCTTCTTGCTTTCATTTATTCCAAACGAAAACCTGGGTCGAGGTCGGGTCCGATGGAAACTGGAGGTTGTGAAGGGCCTCTCTGAAACTCGGTGCCTTTGGCCCCTTTTGCGCAGCTCTTTCCTTTCCTTAGTGATCATGGGCTATGACTCGGCGCTTACTTTCAAATGTGTTTTCGGCGTTCGCAAATAGGAAAGGGTTGCTCCTTTCTCTTCGAAATCATGATGAGCGATATGCCGAGACAACTTTATCTGGTGCCACGCGCCCTTCAAATCTGACGGCTCAAAATTCACCCGAAGCTATGGTGGGCCCCAGGTTCTGAATGCTCTCGCTACTTCGCGTATCGGGACATGAGGGAACTGTTTTTTTCGCGATGGATCTGCGATGAGCGAGGTGTCGAGATGACTCTTCTTGCTGCCAGGTGTCTTCTCTGATCGGACGGCTGAAAACACTTCGGCGACACTCTGGGCCCGAGTTCCTGGACTCCCGCGTCACTTCGCGACTCGCGGCTGGGAGGCGGCTGATCCTTGATCTTAAACGCTACGAGGGGTGAGGAGGCGAGAAGCCTAATCGCGCACCACGTGTCCCTCTGGATCTGATGGCTCTAATCTTCTCGGCACTTCTGTGGGCCCAAGTACTGACGCCTCTCGCAACTCGTGGCTTCGCAAGTTGGAGTATCGATCTTTGGCATCCTTCCCTCGCGAAGTCCCGAGACGTGATGGTCAGCATAGGTTGACCCCCTCCGGGCACTTTGTAACTCGGAGTCTCGTGCAACCAAAGGGATATGGTCTGCCCTTTGAACTTACGAACCCCGAGCTCGCGAAACAACACTGCGCTTAGAACTTTTAGCGCTATGCTTGATGCGACTTGGTCATACCGTGATTTCCCATCAACCGCTGCTCTGATCCGTCGCTGAATCCCTTCCACTGAAGACTGAATTGCTCGCTCACTTGATTTTAAGTCCGAAAAGGACTTCTTTTATGTGTTGTGCTTGGGTGCTCCTCGGGCAACCTGCAGACCCGCGTATCCCGATACCAAAGAAAAGAAATATTGCTAACACAACAAAGGATTGACACTCTCCTCATGCTAGAAGAAGAGAGAGAAAAGGCTAATTCAAAATTTCTATATCACTAACAGATAGTGAAAAGATGGTTTGATAATCATAAGGCTAAAGAGAAGAATTTTGACATAGGACACATAGTCGTAAAATGGGACAGAGCAAACGAGCCAAAAGGGAAGCATTTTAAGTTTCATAATCTGTGGCTCAGAACTTTCTAGGTGGTTAAGAGGATTGGGGTAGACACTTATCAGCTGCAGAACCTAAGGGGGGAACGTGATGCCCTCCTAGTAAATGGCCAAGCCCTTAAACAATATTTCCAATAATAATAAATTCATAAAAAAAAGGGGGGGTGGGCGGGGTTTGTTTGTGTGCACGCTTTCATGATTTTTTTTTTGATCGGTCAATTGCGAAATGATTTTCCTTTTCTTGTATTGTTTTACTTATTTTCACTTTTGAAGGGTGTGTCTAGCAATATAGTGGTTGACCTCGAATCATACAACATAGTGAAATCTATTCCCAACTCATCGCTCACTTACAACCCAAGAAAGTATCGAGGAGCCTGTGGTTTCTCTGAGGAGTCATCTATCTAACCTGCACAAATGAATAGTCTTGGGGAAATGTCAGAGGTGTTTTCTTAGTGTTTTGGTAAGACCTTAAGGGAAAGAAGGAACTTTGGAAAGGACTACATGAACACAAAACAAAAAGCTAGCAAAGGGTCCTCCTAACCATCTCACCTTGCGAAATAAATAGACATCATCCTCTCCCACTCACTCAGGGAATCATGCTGAAATAGAATGGACATTATCAAAAGGGTGAACAATAAGAGAGGGTATGAAGATATCTCTACCAGGGCTATGGATGCTCACTGGCAGCGGATCAAGGTCTGTGATGTCAGGGTGACTCCACTGGGGCTATGGATGCTCACTAGTACTGGAGAGACACCGAAGCAAGTGAGTAGAGGTAACTAAAGGATTCGTTCCAATGAATGTTTTTCTATACTTTTGTATAAAAGGGTCATGAGTCAGGGCTACATGAAACGAAGGAGGAATAAAGGTTAAAACCCCACGGGCAGAATCCCGAAGCATCAACCGAAGAATTTTGAATGCAAAGGTAAAAGAGGTTCTGATTTAAAAAAAAACAGTTAAGGTTCTCCACTAGCTTTTGTATTAGTTGAGCTTGAAGAAAGAACAAAGATTCTGATTTCACCCAGTAAGTCACCATTTGTTGCACACTCAACAAACCCTAAAAATTTTATGATCAATTTTTCTTTTTGGGTACCACTTGATCTTTTGCACTGTTTGACTCATTGTCATTATTGAAAATGTTGCATTTGCTTACCATTTTGAATCTCATTTTTAGCCTGTAAAAGTTTTCTTGAACATGTAAAAATCACCATAACTTAAAGGACTAACATTTAAATTAAAGAATCGATGGTCAACTTTTCCCCGATGCGCTTAAGATATTCGACATCGGAAATATTTAGAGGTGGAAAAAGTTTCTTGAAAGAGCTAAGGTCGTCGAGTGTTGATCTTCGTCAGCATTAGCCATCAAGTTGCCTAGGCTCCCGACAGATAGCTCGAAAGAAATCTCGATGGGGGAAAGTGGCCCTGATCTCATAAACATTGATAACAGTAATGGGTCAGGTAACCCTGAATCCACAATGCCACCAACTGGATCATCAGCAGGTGTGACGACTCAACTAGAGATGGGTTGGGTATCAGTGGAAACAAGCATGCCTAACCATTTGAGCGATTTTATAAATATATATATAGTGACGATGAGAGCCCAGAGGAATCTCTTAGGACCCCTACGTGTGTCCAAGAAGAAAAAGGACTTGAGAAGACTTCTTCTCCTGATCCCAGGGTCCAAACTCAGGAGCTCCCACATAAGGAAATAAAATATGAAAAGGTTCCCAGCACGAAGAGGACTGATGCACCAGAAACCCAAGCAGATAATCCTAAGGATAAGTCAGAATCAGATGAGTTAAAGGAAGGATCCCCTCAAAAGGAAATCGATGATTCAATAGTCGATGAACAAGTATCAATTCTTTTCCCAACGCCTCTATTCCACTCGATACTCAGATTCTCGACAAGCCTCAGACAAAGCCCAGGCCCTTGGATCACAATGAGGAAGTTCAAGAACCTGAACTTGAATAGATATACACCACTGGTAATCTGGGAAACACACTCACATGGGGCGATCAATAGATACCCAAGCCTATAGACGAGGAAGTTGATATCTATGCAATCTCCTATGATCGAAAGAGGAAAGCCATCATCTAAAGAACCACAAAGAAAAGGAGAATCACGTTGGATCACTCCATATTCATCACTACAGAGGAGAATTTGATAAACACAATAGATGCCCAAACATCGGACCTCCTTGGCATGGGGATGGAAATCTCAGACGCCACCCTAGACAGAGCCAAATGAGATGAAAAGGAGTTGGTCACCGCCCTGAAGGAACTAGAACATTTACGCCACCTGGCTGAGTAATATCAGTGTGCCACCCAGACTGTAGTATATCTAAGAAGCGAGTTTCGAAGGATCTTACAACCAATTCACAAAAGAGTGGAACCTTTTTACAGTGAAGATAGTCAAGCTCCAGGAGGACACTCTCATGGCACTCGCAACATGCAAGAATATGGACGGGTGGTATGAAAGGGCACAGCAAGCCGTAGAAAGACTCAAATACATTGATGCAGTCCAGTAGGGACGAGAGAAAGAAGAACACAACATCCGGATGCTGAGAAAAAGTAGTCTTGATCACAAGAAGTGATCACCCGAGTATTGGGCGAAGATGTCTCGGGACTCACACCGATAAATTCAAGAACAATGGGCCAGATGCGAGAAACATTGGGGTAAAATCAACAATGCAATGAAGAATATCGGACTCCCCAAGTTTGGCACCCTCGACAAATTCATCGACTTGTGTGACATAGTCTAATCACATGCCAAGCAAGATTCACTATGGGCTGAAGAGATAGTGAAGTTGACCAACACAACGCCAGGGAAAGTGCAACGATATATGGAACATCTGATTAGAGATATAACTGGGCTATAACCATTAAACACCAGTCTGGTGAAGTATTGGTTGCATGTGATGGATGTCAGAGGAATTCGCATGGGTCCGATGGAACCACATAGATTTCCATGGGCCCAAACCTGTGAAGAATTGTTCATTAGTTGGTCAGAGTATGATAAAATTCATCCTTTCAAGTGATATCTTGAGTTGACTGTTAAAGAAATTGTTAGAAGAAGATGCCACATGGAAAATTTTGTCTTGTTTAAACTATACTTAGCCATTATTTTGAGTTTAATTTTATATTATAAATAAGAGCATTGACCAATTAGTTAGGGGTCGATGGTTGCTGCAAGAAAATCTTCTGTTTTGGTTTGCAAAAAATTATTTCTGAGCTACCATTAATAAAGAATTCCCTCTGGACCAGAGACAAGATATTTTCATCAAATGCATGTGTGATTGGACGTGGAGATAAAATATTTCCTATCTCGTTTCATGAATGGATGTTGTAATGAGTAAGAGAAATTAAATATGTTGTCAAGTTATCCAGTGCAATGTTTTGTTGTTCTTTTCCTTAATGATGAAGATGAATCATTGTGTTATTATGCGATGAATGATTAAGTAGGTGAATTATTTTGCTTGCCATTATTTTTTTTGCATATGTGTTTTCTTTATGATAATTAATATCTCAGACAGTGATTGGATGCTCACATGGTTAATGTATTATTACTAGGCCTGTGGTATATAATTGTCATCTGCATGTTTGAGTAGTGGGTTATCCCAAGCTCAGACTCTTCCCCAGTAGTTAAAATTAATCTTACTTTTGTTGCCAAGTTGGTTTATACCATCTTACAATCTCACATCAGCCTCACCCAAGAGAAAATACAAAAAAGAGAAAGTCCCAACTGAAGGAGAGCCTTCACAAGAAAATGCAAAGCCCATTGATAAACTTGTTGGATCACATGATCTAGAGAAACATTCCAATATTAAATGTTGTAGAGTCTAATTGGGCCTCGGTGGTAGGTTTGATTCATACTTTTGAAACAATGGATTTAGGACCCATCGACACATACTATATCAGGTTATCCCATCATCTCCCATGTCTTCTTAGGTAGCACATTCACATCAGATCCTAATTCCAAAATAATATTATCCACATCATACTCTCCAATCTGTGCATTAAACTTGAATTCTCCCCTGGTTCTCTTCCTGCGCAGTACCTAATTTACTATTCTTTATGCGACAAGGGTGTCCCTTCATTTTGTGCAATTATCAATCATGTTATATAACATACTTAGCACAATTCTATCCTTCATCAGTGAATCTACACAACTCTTTAAGAGCTCTATTAGTGTACTTACTTGCACAGTTGACTTCTATGGTACAGTTTGATATTCTATGTGAGCTAGAAATGATGTTGATGCTCCCCCATGTGGTCCAAGTATTTCCTTTCTTGCACTCTGAAATGTCTCTTTTTCCTGTTCTGGATCAAATGTTTGTATAGGCTCTGTTGACTTTCGTACCAACTACTCCATCTAGTTTCCTCGAGTTTCCATATGAACACCTGTCCTAGATCCTCCACACGTAAAAACTATGATTTTTGGTCCTTCACTACATATTTCGGTTGATATCATCTACACATTCTAATTCAGAGTCTAATTTGGGTTTTCTTTAGCTAGCCATTTCGCAACTAGTTGGGGACAATCTTCTATCATGTGATCTAGTTCTCTACAATATGTGCATGTCATACACGAATTCTGGAAATTGCAAGCCAAGTGTCCAGGTGATCCAGGTGGATATTGGTGGCCACCTACCTATTCCACTTGGACCCCTACCATTTCTTCTTTTAGTTTTTTAGTTTTCGCACAGTTTATTATTTTTAGCAGTTTTTTTGGGTCCTGAACTTCCGGGGCCATTTTGAGGCCCTAAACGATGTTTTTTTGGGTATGTTGCTCTCACAAAATATTATCTAGCGATGCTATTTTTTCTCGATCATTGTAGGCCTCGGATAGATCTTTCCAATGAGCTATCATACACCTAAAACGGAGATCGTATGCAAACGTTACGACCCCGAGAAGTTGATGCACCAACTTACCCAAACAGGAGCTATCATACGCCTAAAACGGAGATCATATGCAAAAGTTACGACCCCAGGAAGTTGATGCACCAACTTAACCAAATGGGTCCCACATGACTTTTGGAGCTTCAACTCCCTGTGGAGTTGAAGCGCCAAAAGTCATGTGGGCCCCATTTGGGTAAGTTGGTGCATCAACTTCCCGGGGTCGTAACTTTTGCATACAATCTTCGTTTTAGGCATATGATAGCTCGTTGGAAAGATCTATCCAACGCCTACAATGCTTCAAAAAAAATTGCATCGTTAGAGTGTACATTGCGAGAGAAAAATACCCAAAAAAACATCGTTTAGGGCCTCAAAATGGCCCCGGAAGTTCAGGACCCGAAAAAACTCCTAAAAATAATAAACTGTGTGAAAACTAAAAAACTGAAAGAAGCAATGGTGGGGGTCCAAGTGGAATAGGTGGGTGGCCACCAATATCCACCTGGATCACCAGGATGATTACAGTTATAATAGATAATTGGTCCACATCCTCCTCTAACAAAATTTCCTCTTACTTGGCCTCTACCAAATTTCCCTCTGTTCACCTAAATGAACCCACTAGGATTGTTATATTTCACACCACCTCCTTATGCACCGGTAATCTCTTATTATATTCCATAAATATCTATTGTACACTCCCTTAGTAGATTCAATGCATGAAAGTCCTTCTCTTCATGCCCCATCGACTTGTAAAAGTTGAAAAACAATTTCTTTGGTGTACTTTGATACTTTTGTAGTAATGGACACTCCATGGGGTGATGTCTCCATTTCTTATATATCTCACAATATCCCCCTCCTGGTAGTGAATTTGGTGCTCCAACTACTAAATATTGTGTGAATGTTGGGCATCCATCCTTGTGATGGCCCTCCATCCTACATTTGGTACACTACACTTGTTCTCGTTTCTTCCTTCCTTTTGTAAGCTTGACCAACTAAATTGTTAATGCATCCAGCTGCATCTGAACCTATGCCATTCCTCCTATATCTCCTGCTGGAGATGCCTCTAGTTTCATTGCAATCTCCAGCACCTTGGACTGCAACATAACCTTCTATTGAATCAGGAGCCTCCGAATGTGTGGTAGAAATCTCGCAATAAACCACTCTTGATGTTGTTGATCTAGAATTTGGAAATTCAATCTCCCCATTACATCCTTAAAGCATTGATCAAACTCCCATATAGAATCTGTTTGTACCTGTTTGATCTCTTTTAGCTCAGTGATGTACTACGATTTCAACTTTGGATTTTTGAACTCCTTTAATAGTGCTTGCTTTATCTTTGCCAAATTCTTAGCCTGTCCTGTAGGCATAATGCTTTGTAACTTCATATACCATATCAGCGCACGACCTCTAAATGTCGTTGCTAACTACACAATTTTTATGACATCATCCTATATGTTTTTAGTGGCCCAAGCTATTTCGCACACAAACAAGTGTTGTTCTAACTCCTCTGACCCCAATCCCTTGAAATCAGGAAGTCTAAGAGTATTGTATACTCCCGCCATATTGTATTGTGTAGTCCCTCCTCTCGGTGATGTTGGTGGACTTGGATTCTGCCTTTGACTCTGTGCACTGCTCCAACTATTTTGGATACTACTACTATGTACTCCTCGACTAACTATGATGGCTTTTGAAAATTCTTCAAATGTTATCTATGATTGTGGTGATGCACATGGGGTAGTGGATTCAACATAGGATCATGTCTGAGTAGGACTTATTGGTTCTTCTATAACTAGACTGGACTGAAATCCCTCTTCTTCTCCTCCTATATACGACATCTCTATGATTCGAACTAGTGCACAAGGTTCTCTTTCCTTTGGCTCACTTTGTTACTCATCTCTCCTAGCCCTAGTCTTTTACCTCTTCTACCTTCTTCCTTCGTGCAACTCTTCAAAATCATACTCTTCCTCTAGTATGGTTCCTTCTTCCATCCTTATTCCCCTCCTTTCTTGTTCATTGCTTCCTTCTCTCAAATGATTCCCATGTCATCCTCTAGATCCCCCTATGTGCACAAAGCCATTTTAGTTGTCGTACTTCATAATAATCACATGTTTTTCACATGAAAACATATTTATCCACGTATTCAATGATTTCGAGAACCTTCCGCGTGGACCTTTGAAAAACCCACTTTCTAAAACACTATATGAATGAATGCAATCTACTGAAAATTCTGTAACATAACCCCCTAGTACACTATCTAACAAAAAATCAATTGCTCGAGTAGTTGGGTTACTTACCGAATTCAACTGTCTTACCAATTCAGGAGTCTAATTTTTTTGCCTTGCAGCACTAAACCTTCATGTCTTCTCTACCAACCTTTCTAGCCACTCAGTCAGAATTTTTGGAAATTCACCAAAGAAAATTTCATGCAAATCCGTGAACACATACCTTTGCATCCATTGCTTGTCACTCATTTGAGAGTTCCTGTTCTCTTTTCACGCAAATTCATGTTATTTTCATTCCAACCAGTCTTTGATCTCCTTCTTAGTTGGCCTCCAAAACATCCCCTTAGTCTCAATGTCTCGGTCCCGGCAACGGAACCATTTGTTGGCTTAAACTGGTCTGTGCATTGGTTGTAAAGACTGAAGGTTTTAGTTAACTATGACCAACAAACCCAAAAAACATTGACCCTTTTGAAATCACTTGCTTGTGTAGATGAAGTATCACCTGAGGTATATATGGGAAATGCAGGAACCAGGCTTCTTGTAACATCTGTCTCTGCAAGCACATGTTATTTACTTATTCTTTGAGGACACTTGTGTGAAACTGATCCGATTATAGTACATGGTTATTTGTTTCGCTTATGGATTCTTATGATGATTTTGATGGATTATGATTTTGTGTTATTGTTATATGCATATTGACAGATGTTATTGACAAGTTTCCCTAGTGTGTAGGATGCTTGATGGATTATGGATGTTGAGGGCATCGATGGACCTCCTTGGACTATGGATTGAGTTAGGGAGTGGATTGTATTGTTTTGATTATTTCATGTATGCATATGTGACATATCATCAATTATAGTATGATTTTGTATATGGACCATTGATAGTGTTTTGTTGATGGATGCAGGTTGAAGAATGCTTTCTAATATGACTCACATAAGGAGTAAAGGGGCCATGTACATAGACTAGATACTGAGGGAGAGGTGTGACAGAGTCCCTGTCACAGCCTACTAGAACTCTCGTCATGGATTGAATTGTAGGTTAACAATTACCTAGTTCAAGAGGTCCATGATGTCATGAGGGTAGATTGAGATAGTTGCTCAGGAAGATTTATAAGGGGCACACAATAACGCAGGGTCCTTATTCCTTGGAATCCCTTAGTCTCTCACGATATTACCTGAATGGAGTTTTGACTCCAGGGGTTGGACAACTACCAAAACTAGTCAAAGGCAAGTGGCCCCCTTGGAGCATGGAGTGCATCTTGAAGGGAATGTCACATAAATAAAACTTGAGTCAATGAATCTAGGTGGCCTACAAAACATTGAGCGAATAATTAAACTTTGTAAAATATTTAAGCATTATTGGCTTCAACTAATTAATTAAGGATTGAAATTATTAATTGTGAATCCCCAAATAAAAGTAGAAGCCTATTCAAAAATTAAGCCTAAGTTGGTAAGAAGACTAAAACTAAATTATTAACTAAATCAAAATAGGAATGAGGTAAATCAATTTAATAAATTAATAAAAATGAATTAAACCTAAAGATTGATTTAATACACATGCGTGTAAGAAAATACCAAATTCGAAGGTATCTAGAGTGTAGTTAACACTAGTCTAACTAGAATAAGATTCCTATTTTAACTCAACTTAGTTGTAGTTAGGCGTTAGTCATTAAATGGGAATTTGGGGAATAAAGAGACAACTAGGAGTGAATTAAGGAGCGCTTTTAGGAAGGGTGAGGGAAATTGACTTTAATTAAATAAAATGTGGAATTTCTTGTGCAACTTGGGAGATGGTGACAAGTGTAAGAGGGAAATAATTCTAATTTATCTAATTAAAAAGTGACTTATTTGTGCAAGGGGGATGTGTCATTAAGGAAACCCTTATAAAGAAAATGAAAAAGGGGGGAAAAGGGGACACTAGTTATGGGTAAAGTTATGCTGCATAATTTTTTACTGGTTTTACTTGTGAGAGTTGTGATACCCATCTTGAGAGAGAGTGGTGGCTCTACCTTGCGAGGCAAGATGGGAGCTATAGGATTTTTGGTTGTGTGTGTGTGTGGCCCCTTTGCAGCACTGAGGGATAAGGGGGAAGAAGAGTACCCCTAACATTGGCTGGGGGGTACCTATAAAGTCGCAACGATTAGCAACTGGGGGATCAGAAGGAGTTTTGGTTGCGAAGATCATCTCCAGGTCCATATTTATCCTCGGCTACAATTTATTTTCTGAGATTGAAATTGTATTAAGATTTAATTTTTATAGTGAGTTCTTATAAATTCGTCGTAAACTGATTGTAATTGTAAACTTGAATTTGACCATTCCTTGATAGTTTTTAATGAAACCTAGAAGACGAATTTATGATAATTCATGTTATCTTGATTTCTCAAAATGGTTTAATGGCTTCCAGTGATTTCTTACCATAGTTTTTAATTAGATTATTAATTTATATGGATGCCATTAACACAGAAATGTCTCATTTTCATATTAAAAGATATTATTTATTATATTTAGTGGTGCGTAGGCAATATCCAGGAGGAATGACAGCCCATCCTCTTGGCTCACTCCATGACAAGAATCGTGATGTTGAGTGTGCCCCTCTTGTCGCTTAACCTGGACAGAATTCGGGCATGCTAGTGCACCCTTTACCTTTTCTCTTCCATTAATAGAGTTCGGGCATGTTGAGTGTGCCCCTTCTCATTTCTCACTCCCTGACCGAATTCATATTGCAGGTGTGCCCTCCTCTCATCTCTCGATCTTCTTCCAAAAAATCATTTTTTCCTCTAATTAATGCGCCTTCCCTGACGATATTCCTGTGGTGAATTTCTTCTTCCAGACTTAGCTCAGATTCAATTTGATTCCTAGAAACCTATCCCCTTCCTCCTACCTATGGATGTTAACTTAAAAGTTGGGGATATATTTTAAAACCTTGAATGGATATATTTTAAAACGTTAGAAGTGTAGAGTTACATGTCAATCTACTCGAGATGTTTTTAATTCTAGTTATTAACCAATGTGTTTATAAATTTTTTTGTAAAATCTTTTGCAATACAAATTCCAGCTAAGAATGTTGGTGGGCTTGAGTACGATTAAAAATTATAAGTTCTGTGGAGACATCACGGAGGTGTCATTTTGCACCACACTATAGATAGGTTGACTTCCCATGTGGATTTAGAGAGTTGAAATTAATTAAGAATATGGACAATTGTTATGCCCCAATTGAAAATTTTTAGAATGAACCATCTCATGTAGAGGAGTTTAAATTGTTGTCTGTGATAAGTATTGAGAGTTCAAACAAATGCCATTTGAATTGAAAATTAAATCGCTAAAAGAGATATGTAATGAAGGATAACTTGAATGGTATGTCTTGCTTGAGAAGATTGATCTACCTATGAGTTCTTAATAAAATAAATTTAATCTTGAAATAATTATATATTATTAGTGGTTAGTTCTTGACTATCAAACCCTTAGAATGATAAGGGACTAAATCGCTAGAGCAACACTAAGGGTGTGGTGTAGAACTTGTTTTATGTACATAGTAAATTGTAGTTGGACTATTGTTGGAAGTTTCATAGGAGAAATTGTGTCAATTTAATTGATATGTGTCATTGTAGTTTGTTTGATGACGGAATGTATCGTAGGTGGTAATTGCGTCAATTATTGGATGTATGTTGTAGTAGAATTTTCTGCCACGCCATGAATATTTGATGAATGGTGTATGGTTTTCTAGTAACTAGATTACTCTTGCACCTTGAAATTAATGTTGATGTATGATTAATTAAGTAATTATATTACTTGCACGCCTTGAAAAAAATATTGATATATGATTAATTAAGTAATTAGATTACTCTAGTGCCTTGAAATTAATGTTAATGTATGATTAATTAAGTAATTAGATTACTCTTGCACCTTGAAATTAATGTTGATGTATTATTAATTAAGTAATTAGATTATTCGCACGCCTTGAAAAAAATATTGTATGATTAATTAAGTAATTAGGTTACTCTTGCGCCATGAAATTTATGTGGATGTGCGATTGATTATGTAATTAGCTTACTCTTGTGCCATGGAAATAAGGTTGATGATTACTCTTGCGCCATGAAATTTATGTTGATGTATGATTGATTAAGTAATTAGATTACTCTTGCGCCATGAAATAATGTTGGTGTATGACTGATAATCTAGTCTGGAGTTATGAGTTGTGATTGATTAAGGGACTTAGATACATCCTTGTTCCTCAGAATAGTCGCCAACCCTGAGACCTTAAGAGGTCAAAATCAATCGGATGAATCTTGGGCTTGAGCATTTCTTATGTGTCCTAGAGGTCCTAACCATGTAGGATAGGTTGGGTTGGTAGTTATTTAAATGTTCAGTGACATGGTTGATCAGTTATTTTCATTTTTCCTTAGGAGTATGATGTGTCGAATCGCATTGCTATTTGTGATTATGTGTCGATCATGTGTCGCTAATGATTATGTTAATGCATTGATTGTGTCGTTAATAATTATGATAATCTAAGCTTGTGAGGCTATTAATGATGTTGTGATGTTTTTAATTTCCTAATGAAACAAAAAATTAACCTATTGTACATCGCTATTCATTGTCATAATAGAGGGGATGTTACATATGGTATCGAAGTGGGTTCAACCCTGTGACTTGGGATCATTACACATTCCACTATATTAAACACTTGATTAATGACTTATCACTAATTAAAATATAAATGTTTCCATGCAGGTAATCATGTCTAGAGGATGTTGTGGAAGTAGACAACATGGTGCTAGGGGAGGAAGTGTGATGCCTCCAGTAGCCTCCATGCCAGATGGGTCTAACCCCCATGGAGAATAACAAGTTATTGGGCAAGAGCAGATTGTTGTAGGGGATGTGGTTGGTTTTATGAGGCCCTTTCAGAGGATGTCAGAGGCCTTGATTAACCGGATAGATAGAGATGAGGCCAGGGCACATGTACAGAATGAGGGTTCGCAACACGCTCTAGTTGGTAGTGGTAGCATTCACAGAGAACTCGAGAAGGTGAAGCTTCCCAAGTTCATGGGTGACATGAATGGCTCACCCGTCGAGGCATGGTTGGAGAACATGGTGATATGCTTCGCACTTCATGACTACACCTCCAACATGAAATTCCACATGGCAGTATTTTAGCTAAAGGGGAGCACTCTTCTTTGGTGGAAGACACTCATATCTCAACTAATCTTGGTCGTCAAAGATGTGTCATGGGAACTATTCAAGGAACGTTTCTAGGAGAGGTATTTGTTAGATGAATTCATAGAGAGATATCTCAATGAGTTCAATGCCTTAGGATAGGGTGGTCATACGATGTCATAGTATGAGGCTCGATTCATGGAGTTTCTTAGGTATCCTCCACACCTTAACACAGAGAAGCTAAAGGTTAACAAGTTTGTGTTTGGCCTTAACTTCAATATTCGTGCAAAGGTGAGGATACTAATGGAACAGAAGTTGCACGATGAAATCTAGAAGCCCCTCATACCCAAGGAAGAGCTAACGAATGGGGGTCAGGGCAGGACTCCTGCAAGACCGACTGAACAGATGACATCAAGTATGCAGCAACATCGGACACTAGTCAGACATACATAAGGGTATCGAGATATGTCGAGAGGACCCATTTTCACGACACTACAATGACTGATTCCTCAGCAGAGGACTCCATATAGAGGATCACTGCACCAGCAGTAGCATCACTTGTAGCAATAGTAGTTTAGGCCTATTCAGCAGAACAAACCAGGATCTCAAGTTGATAGGCTAGTAGATTCTACTTCAGGGACCAGGAGTACTGGACCGAAGACTAGACGTTGGACATGTGGAGAGCTACATTACCAGTGAGACTATCTGGTTGAGAAGGCTAGAGCAGGCGGGTCAACAGGACACACTACAGTTGGAGATTTGGGCAAGGCCCACAAGATTCATTCCACGGTGAATAATATCTAGGTCAATCACTAGTCCACTGTGCTTGAGATGTCAGGTACCATCGCTAACCAAACTTTTAGTATTTTGATAGATCCTAGTGCTACAGAGAGATTTATTTCTAGTGCAGTGCTAAAAAGAATTAAGGTAAAGGCAGTCGAGTAGGACAAGTTTAGGTACATAGAAATATCTTTGGGTGCCAAATAGAAGGTTGGAGAAAGGGTTACAGATTGTAGAATTAACTTGGGATATTTCGTAACAAAGGCTAACCTATATGTCATGATCTTAGGATCTTATGACATAGTGATTAGTATGGACTGGTTGGAATCGCATGATGTGATACTCAACTGTAAGACGAAATGGTTGATTTTGACCGATGATGTGGGACAGAGAAGAGTGATTGTAGGAAGAAACTATAGAAATTTCAATACAAATTAAGTATCTCCTACGATTCTCCTGATCTAACAATTATATGACATTGTTAAATACAGAATCGCTTCTACTAATATTCTTGCAGAAAATTAAACCATGATCACAAAGTGAAATATCAAGAACACATAACACAGAAGTTTTACCGGGAAGGTGTAAAGATAAAAACCCCACTATCATATATTATGTATATCATGTATCATGAAACAATCTCATACAAAACTCTAATCCAAGAGATCTCAGTACAATACAATCGTCTCACACTGTCATACAAAACTCAACAAATACATGTGCCAATTTCTATGTCAAGATAGCCTGCCTCCTCTGTGCAATCCCTATAATTAGAATTCTCACAATTGAATTCGAAATTGCCTATTTTTCACATTCTCATAAGCATATCCATTGCATGTGTATTTGCATGAGTGCACTTCACTCAAATCACAACTGATAGCCAAACTGTCCCTTTCACTTCTTATCTCAATTGTGTCTCCATTGGATCTAACATGCATGTAGTTAACTATGGTGAATCTTCAATTGCATGTGAGTTCACTGATTGTGAATTAATGAATAATTAATTCACTGAACTCTCACTAGTGCAAGTTTAGTTACAACTAGTACAACTGAGCTTAACTTACTTAACTACACTTATAATTCTATTACAACTCCAAATCACTCAGACATGATGAGATAATAGATTAATATTTATTGTCCAATTTATTTAAGGGAAAACTAAATTAGACATATGTTTCTTGTTGACTTTTCAACAATCCCTCTCAACAAGAAAGGGATTATCCTTCACCCCAATCCTGTCCCTATGATATTCGAATTTGCTCCTAGTGAGCGCCTTCATCAGAATGTTTGCATCCTGATATTCCATAAGAATGTATTGAAGAAACAAGATCTTTTGATGCACACAATCTCTGAGATGATGATACCGGATATCTATATGTTTATATCTGTCATGAAACACAGGATTAATCGAGAGTTTAATGCAACCCTGATTATCACAATAAATCATTGTTGGATCTAAATGAGAACCAAACAAACCAACCAAGATCTTTCTCATACAGATAGCCTCACATGCAGCTTGACTTGCTTCCATGTATTCCGCTTCCACTAAACTAAGTGCCACAAATCTCTGTTTCCTGCTGTACCAAGAAACAATTGTATATCCGATACTAAATATCCCCCTTGATGTGCTCTTTCTGTCCATTGGGCTTCCCGCCCAATCCGCATATGTGAAGCCATGCAACTTCACCTCATCCATCTGTATGTACCATAATCCATACTTAGATGTGCCCTTCAAATATCTTAGGACATGCTTACCCGCCTTCCAAAAGATTTTGGTAGGATTAACCATCGCTTGACTTAGTTGGTTAACCGCATAGAAAATGTTCGGTCTCATGTTCACTAAATACATTAGCGAACCCACTAACTGTCGATAGACAGTAGCATCCACTACCTCTCCAGAAGTAGTATCCTCTTTCCTCCAGTTTCCTATAAGAGGAGTATCCATGGGTTTGCAGCCCTCCATGTGAAACTTACCCAATATCTCCCTTGCATACTTTCCTTGAGACACAAAAAGTTCACCATCTTGCTGCCATATTTCCAATCCAAGAAAATATAGAAGAAGGCCCAAATCCTTCATCTTGAACTCCTTTGCAAGGTCCTCCTTGCATGAGTGTATCAACTGCTTATCACCAGTCAATATTAAATCATCAACATAAAGAACAATGATTAAGAGCTTACCCTCCACCAAAATTTGGTATAGGTTTGCATATGCTTCACTTTTGGTGAAACCCGGTCCAGTGAAATAGCTGTCTATCTGAGTGTACCAAGCACAGGGTGCTTGCTTCAACCTAAATAGTGCTCTCTTGAGTCTGCACACATGTGACTCCCTGTCAAAGGTCTCAAAACCTTTTGGTTTTTCAATGTACACTTCTTCCTCAATGATCTCGTTGAGTAATGCAATTTTTACATCCATCTAATTAATGCGCCAGCCCATATACGATAAGAGTGCAAGGATGGATCTTATGAAAGAGTACCTTGTGACAGGTGCAAACATCTCATCATAATCTATCCCCTTGATATGTGAGAAGCCCAGGGCCACAAACTTGGCCTTGTATTTCTTCACACTCCCATCAGCAGCTTGCTTTACCTTGTAGATCCATCTCGAACATACCATTGATTTGTCGACCGGTCTTGGGGCAATTTCCCATACACTGTTTTTGACAATGGATTCATATTCCTCCACCATAGCATCAACCCAGGTGGGATCCTACACTGCTTCCTGAAATGAAGATGGTTTAGTCACAATACATTTTCTCATGAGAGCCATGTATCCAGCAAATCGATTAGGAGACTATCTCTGTCTGCGCTATGAAGTAGGAGCTCCTACATTCTATGTAACATCTAGTCTCAATCTATCAGCTTCCATGGTGCGCTTTCTACCATTTTGGATGGATGGATCTGATTGAGTGGTTTCCTCCACTCCACGAACCTCCTCATGTGGCTGATCCACATCTTGAGACTCATCTTTGGGAACCAGCAATTCCTCTTCTGAATGCAAATCTAGCTCCCTCTCAAGCGACAACCGCATGGATTTCCCCTCATCGAATTTTATATCCCGTCACATAACAGTCATCTTACTATTATGAAAATACACATGATAATTATGGGGTGTTTCTGTGTGCCCCACAAATATCCCAATTTCAGCAATCAGTTACAGCTTCTTCCTGGCATCCTTGTTCACATGCACAAAAACAGATGAGCCAAAAATTTTAAAATGAGAAACATCAAGTTTCTTACCTGTGAAAACTTATTTAGGTGTGCTCATGCCAAGTATTCTATGAGGAAAATGGTTTTTCACATAAACCGCAATATTGCATGCTTCTTCCCATAAATGCATTGGCAGGCCTTGATCATATAACATCACTCATGCAACACCCATGATCATTCTACTCTTCCTCTCTGCAACCCGATTTTACTATGGGTTATGAGGCACTACGAGTTCTCTTAAAATTCCTTCTTTTCTGTAGAATTCTTTGAATTCGTTAGAGATGTATTCTCCACCATTATCACTCCTTAGAGCCTTCACTTGCTTCCCCGACTCTTTCTCCACCAATGCTTTAAACTCACAGAAATTTGAGAATGTTTGATCCTTCTTCTTCATGAATAATATCCAACATTTACGAGAAAAGTCATCAACAAAAGTAACATAATACCTATGTTTTGTTGTTTAAGCAACTAAGAATGGTCCACATACGTCTGTGTGAATTCTCTCCAGGATCACCGAAGCACGGTTCTCCTTTTCATGAAAAGCGGACTTTACATACTTCCCCAAGGTGCACCCGTTGCACTAATCTAACTAAGCAGGTGTTCCCCTTGGAAGTCCAGTATATATTTGTTGCATGATCTTCAAGGCTTCATGATGAAGATGGCCCAATCACATGTGCCATAATTCTCCCTCATCCCAGATCACCAATTTTTATGCCTTTCCCATCATGGAACCCCAACAATCTACCTCCAGCATGTAGAGATTCTTAACTCGAATCCCTATCTTCCTGACTTGACCCATTGCTTTCTCTCGCAGGTAAGATTTTCCACCGCTAAAAACAATGTCATAGCCTCTGTCCTCCAACATTGTGACTGGGACCAAGTATTTCTTCAGACTTGGAACATGCATAACATTTTTCAATTGAAATGGTTTACCTGACTCCCTCTGAAAGGTAATGGTACCAATACCAATTGCACTGTATCATCCATCATCGCCCATCTCTATATGCATTCTGAGATCTTTCTCCTCCAATTCATTGAAACTCTTTATCTCTTGTCATGTGGAAGGAAGCGCCACTATCCAAATACCAGACTGATCCCGATCCACTTGAATCCATGCATGTGATCAAAGAGAAGTCAAGTTCAAATTGTGAGACAAGAGCCTCACTAGTTGTAGCTCTAGCAACCATCTAGTTCTTCCTCTTCTGCAAACAGTTAGTAGTGAGATGCCCATGTTCATGACAATGAAAACACTTCACTTTGGACAAATCCAGCTTCTTGACTTTAGACTCGGATTTTGAATGGAATTTCTTCCCTCTCCCTTTCCTTGCCTTGGAAGTCAAAGAAAAATCCTCTTCATCATCACGCTTTGATGAAGATCCATCTCTGGTGTTCTGCCTGAACTCCTCTTGCACTAGATCTAACCATAGTTTTTCCCAATCTGGAAATTATTCCCTTCCATTGACAGAATCTTGATAACTGTGCCAACTCTTGGGAAGTCCTAGGAGATCCAAGCTCACAAAATCATCAGTAGCAATTGTTATTCCCACACTTCCAAGCTCATCCCGACATTGGACAAACTTTGTGAGATATTTTGGAATGGTGTCTCCCTTCTCCATCTTGATCTTCCTGAGTTTATCTTTGAGCACCAACTTCCTATGGTCACTGCTATTTTGGAATAGATCCGTCAAAACCTTCCACATTGCATGTGGTGTGGTTTACCCATCGAGACTTGAGACAATGTGGTATCGTACTCCCTCCAACAAAATCCTCCTCGCCTTTGCCACTTTCTTTTTCCATGCATCAAGATTTGCAGTGTTTGTCATATCTGGCTTAGGAACATCTTTGTCAATGTATTCCTTCAAGCCATTGTCTTCGAGTAATGCCTCCATCTTGTCCTTCCAAGAAATGTAGTTCGAGCTTCCCTCGAGTGCATACTCCAAGCTCAAGCCATTGAAAGACATTTCGATCTTGAATCAACTGTCGCACCAAGAAATTCCTTCTATAAATTTGAATTTTATCCAACCACAAACTCAACTACTGCATTTCTTCTTGCCCTGGGAAGTTCGCATCTCACCTATGTATAGCCTGCGAACCTTATGAGAAAGTTTGCACTATAATGCACTGTGGGGTGAGGGAAGTTCGCACCTCACCTATGTATAGCCTGGGAATTGTTTGAGGGAGTTTTCACTATAATGTACTGTGGGGTGAGGGAGGTTTGCACCTCTCCTTACTAAGGTTTGCACCCTACCAGAGACGGGACCTGCAAAAATACTATTATTTCCGCACCTCACTTTCGTGGCTCTGTGGCTCTGATACCATGTATAAATTTCAATACAAATTAAGTATCTCTTGCGATTCTCCTGATCTAACAATTATATGCCACTATTAGATACAAAATCTCTTCTACTAATATTCTTGCGGAAAATTAAACCACGATCACAAAGTGAAATATCAAGAACACATAACACAAAAGTTTTACCGGGAAAGTGTAAAGCTAAAAACCCCACTATCATATATTATGTATATCATTGATCATGATACAATATCATACAAAACTCTAATCTGAGAGCTCTCAATACAATACAATCGTCTCACGCTGTCATACAAAACTCAGAAAATACATGTGTGAATTTATGTGTTTGGACAGTCTGCCTCCTTTGTGCAATCCCTGCAATTAGAATTACCACAATTGAATTCAAAATTGCCTAGTTTGCACATGCTCATAATCATATCCACTACATATGTGATTTCATGAGTGCACTTCACTCAAATCACAACTGATAGCCAAACTGTCCCTTTCACTTGTCATTTCAACTAGGTCTCCACTGGATCTGACATGCATGTAGTTAACCGTGGTGAATCTTCAGTTGCATGTGAGTTCATTGATTGTGAATTAATGAATAATTAATTCACTGAACTCTTACTAGTGCAATTTTAGTTACAACTAGTACAACTGAGCTTAACTCACTTAAATACACTTATAATTCTGTTACAACTCCAAATCACTCAGACATGATGAGATAATAGATTAATATTTATTGTCCAATTTATTTAAGGGAAAAGTAAATTAGACACATGTTTCTTGTTGACTTTTCAACACTCCCTCTCAACAAGAAAGGGATTATCCTTCACCCCAATCCTGTTGCTATGATATTCAAATTTTCTCCTAGTGAGCGCATTCGTCAGAATGTCTGCATCATGATATTCCATAGGAATGTATTGAAGAAACATTATCTTCCGCTACACACAATCTCTGAGATGATGATACTGGATATCTATATATTTAGATCTGTCATGAAACACAGGATTAATCGAGAGTTTAATGCAACTCTGATTATCATAATAAATCACTGTCAAATCTAAATGAGAACCAAACAAACCAACCAAGATCTTTCTCATCCAGATAGCCTCACATGCAGCTTGACTTGCTTCCATGTATTCCTCTTCCACTGAACTAAGTGTCACGAATCTCTGTTTTCTTTTGTACCAAGAAACAGTTGTAGATTAGATACTAAAGATCCCCCCTGATGTGCTCTTTCTGTCCGTTGGGCTGCCCGCCCAATCTGCATCCGTGAAGCCATGCAACTTCACCTCATTCATCTGTCTGTACCATAATCCATACTCAGATGTGCCCTTCATATATCTCAGGACATGCTTACAATCCTTCCAAAATATTTTGGTAGGCTTAACCATCGCTTGACTTAGCTGGTTAACCGCATAGAAAATGTCTGGTCTTGTGTTCATTAAATACATTAGTGAACCCACTCACTATCGATAGATAGAAGCATCCACTACCTCTCTAGAAGTAGCATCCTCTTTCCTCCAGTTTCCTGGAAGAGGAGTATCCATGGGTTTGTAGCCCTCCATGTAAAACTTACCCAGTATCTCCCTTGCATACTTGCCTTGAGACACAAAAATCTCACCATCTCACTGCCATATTTCCAATCCAAGGAAATAATGAAGAAGGCCCAAATCCTTCATCTCGAACTCCTTTGCAAGGTCCTCCTTGCATGAGTGTATCAGCTGCTCATCACCAGTTAATATTAAATCATCAACATAAATCACAATGATTAAGAGCTTACCCTCCACCAAAATTTGGTATAGATTTGCATCCACTTCACTTTTGGTGAAACCCAGACCGATGAAATAGCAGTCTATCCAAGTGTACCAAGAACAGGATGCTTGCTTCAACCCATGCAGTGCTCTCTTGAGTCTACACACAAGTGACTCCCTATCAAAGGTCTCAAAACATTCTGGTTGTTCAATGTACACTTCTTCCTGAATGATCCCGTTGAGGAACGTAGTTTTTACATCCATCTGATGAATGCACAACCCATCTTCGCTGAGAATGCAAGGATGGATCTTATGGAAAAGTACCTTGTGATAGGTTCAAAAGTCTCATCATAATATATCCCCTCTATCTATGAAAATACACGGGCCACAAACCTCGCCTTGTATTTCTCCACACTCCCATCAGCAACTTTCTTTACCTTGTAGATCCATCTCAAACTTACCACTGATTTGTCAACCAGTCTTGGGACAATTTCCCATACACTATTTTTGACAATGGAGTCATATTCCTCCACCGTAGAAATAACCCAAGTGGGATCCTACAATTCTTCCTGAAAGGAAGATGGTTTAGTCATAATACATTTTCTCATGAGAGCCATGTATCCAGCAAATCGATCAGGAGACTGTCTCTGTCTGCACTGTGAAGTAGCAGCTTCTACATTCTGTGCAACATCTAGTCTCGATCTCTCAGCTTCTGTGGTGCGCTTTCTGCCATTTCTAATGGATGGCTTTGCTTGAGTGGTTTCCTCCACTCCATGAACCTCCTCATGTGGTTGATCCACATCTTTAGACTCATCTTTGGGAACCAACAGTTCCTCTTCTTCATGCAAGTCTAGCTCCCTCTCAAGCGACAACCTCATGGCTTTCCCCTCATCGAATTTTATATCTTGTCGCATAAAAATCATATTATTGTTAGGAAAATACACATGATAATTATGGGGTGCTTCTGTGTACCCCACAAATATCCCAACTTCAGCAGTCGGTTCCAGCTTCTTCCTGGCATCCTTGTTCACATGCACAAAAACAGATGAGCCAAAAATTTTAAATTGAGAAACATCTAGTTTCTTACTAGTGAAAGCTTCTTCAGGTGTACTCATGCCAATTATTCTATGAGGACAATGGTTTTTCACATAAACCACAGTATTGCATGCTTCTACCCATAAATGCATTGGTAGGCCCTGATCATGCAACATCGCTCGTGTAACACCCACGATCATTTTGTTCTTCCTCTCCACGACCCCATTTTGTTGTGGGTTATGAGACGCTATGATTTCTCTTTGAATTCCTTCTTTGTTGCAGAATTATTCGAATTTGTTAGAGATGTATTCTCCACCATTATCACTCCTTAGAGCCTTCACTTGCTTCCCCAACACTTTCTCCACAAATGCTTTAAACTCACAGAACTTTGAGAATGTTCGATCCTTCTTCTGCATAAAGAATATCCAGCATTTACGATAAAAGTCATAAAAAAAAATAACATAATACCTATGTTTTGTCGTTGAAGCAACCGAGAATGGTCCACACACGTCTGTGTGAATTCTCTCCTGAAACCTAGAAACCTAGAATTGAAACCTAGAACTAAACCGATAGCAAGAACGCCTTATCGGATGTCAATGCCTGAGTTACAAGAGTTGAAAATGCAATTGAAGGAGTTGTTGGACTTGGGGCTTATATGTCCAAGTGTGTCACATTGGGATGCGCTTGTTATTTTCATAAGAAAGAAGGATGGGTCTTGGAGACTTTGTATTGACTACCGTCAATTGAACAAGACGATGATCAAGAACCAGTATCTGTTTCATAGAATAGATGATTTGTTTGATCAAATGAAGGGTGTGAAGGTGTTTTCAAAGATCAACTAGAGATCAGGATATCACTAGTTACGAATTAAAGAGGAAGATATTCCTAAGACCACATTCAAGACGATCTTCAGACACTACGAATTTACCGTTTTATCGTTTGGACAGACAAATGCCCTGGGGGTATTCATGAGTTTGATGAATGGGGTCTTCTGCGAATACTTGGACCAGTATGTTCAAGTATTCATTGATGACATATTGATATATTCTCAGATGACATAAGAACATGACTAACATTTACGCTTGGTATGTTAAGAACCAAACATCAATATAGCATAGAAAAACCTTAGGAAATCCTGCTACAACCTTTGAATGAGAGTCAACACTTTTTCGTCATTTTTCCATTCATCCCTTGCTTCTATTATCCAATCAGGTTGGATGATCGAGATAGCACAAAGAAAGGCCTCAACATCTTCATCCTTTCTTGAGAGTGCATC
>JZKD02S2245019.1:1027826-1044544 GCA_000966675.3 Picea glauca | reverse complement strand
TTGAGCAGCTCAATGAGCAGTTTCGTGATGCGGCCCTGGCCAACAAGGCTCATAAACAAAAATTCAAGTGTCAGTATGATCGGTCCGTTCGTCCTCAGATTTACTCTAAAGATGACCTTGTCCTATTCTATGACCAAGATAAGGACCCCCTGGGGGCAGGCAAATTCAAACCCATGTGGTTTGGACCTTTCATCATAAAAAAGGTTATTAAAAAGGGTGCTTATCGTCTGGTTGACTTTGAGGGAAATGCTTTGGTGGAGCCTAGAAATGGGCTCTACCTCAAGAAATATTACTCATAGGTAGGTCACCTTGGGTAAAGTTTTGTAACATATGTATAGTCTTTGTACTATTACTTTCTAGCTTCTTTTAGTATTATGGATGTGTCATTTTTTATGTTATCTTTTGTCACTATGGCAGATGTCAAGTGAATCTGAGGTGTTCATTGGGTACGCAGACGGTGCTAGTCGGCACACTCAGAGGCTTGCCTCCGCAGCTTGGGTAATTTTTACACCTCAGGGCTAGTTATTATCTTCCAGAGGTATATGTTTAGGCGACACCACAAACAATGTCGCCAAGTACAGTGCAGTTATTGAGGTCTTTCGTGATGCCCTTTCATTTGGTATCTCTTGTCTCCGGGTCTATTTAGACACTCAGTTGGTTGTGTCTCAGTTAAATATATTCTACTGTGTTCATGATCCAACTTTACACCGACGATTCCTTAGGTTACGTCTCTTAGAACGAAGATTTGATTATATTACATATTTTCATGTTCCTAGAAGATTAAACCAAGTTACAGATACTCTAGCTAATCACATTTTAGACTAGCATCTCCCACACATATAAAAAGACATACACATTAAACATGTAAATACATTTTTAAAGGAAAATATGATCCATAAGACACAAAAAGACATAAAAATCCATATATAATATCATAATCACCAGAGTACATAGGTGGACGCAAGCGCCTCAAAAAATATGACCAGTAATGAGTCATGGAGCTTATGCCCTCAAAAAATATATACAAGTGGAGCTATCAAAGTCTAGACTAACTAAGGTCGGGGCCTATGGGCCCTGTTGTAATAATCAATAGCATTTTCCAAACGCCGAAAAAGTCTGACCCACGTCTGTGGTGCCCCCACTACTTGAGGCTGCATATATGGTGGTAGATCCTCAATCTCTACCATGGGGATGGTGCGAGTGAGTGAGGTAAAACTTCACTCAACTCGTCTCAAAACCCTCTTAGCTTCACCGGTTGGAAGCTCTCATGCTATTGTTGGTCCCCCTACGGCAGCATGTGCGACCCCTAGCTGAGGACAATGCCTGTTCCTCGCATAATCTGTAGGTAGTGAGGGTCCCACATCCACACACAATAGACACATATCTGTCAAACACTCTGGTATAAAAAAATGATATATAAAAAAAAAACAACATAAAAACTATATATGTTTCACAAAAACAAAAAAAATGATGCAAACTTGCCCATCTCGCCTCACTCCTCACCTGGAGGTACAGGGAATCAGGGGATCTCGAGATCTCTCAAGAAATCAATCCCAGCATAAGGATAATCCTCTATGGTTGGGATCTTCCGCAACAACCAAGCAAAGAAGTCACCATCAAAGGACTCATTGGTCTTTCCACCACCCTATCATGGAAACAACACTACCCATCTACAAACCCTACGAAGAGAGGCCTGATGTCCTCGTACCACCACTCAAGGACTGAAACTAGGAACTCTTTCAAAGAAGAAAGAGCATAGAATCATCCCGAACCCGAAGTTCCTCTGCATCCGCAACTGGCAATTTGTCAGTTGCCTCTTCATACAATCCAGTAGTGTAGTGCTCCAGTCAAATATCTGTGCATTTAATCACTGGACTGCACAGTTCATCTATGTACGGGACGCCTGATGTAGAGTCGTAGAACCAGTCATCTGCCCAATAAGAAACACAATCACCTGTAGTGATAAATTGGTGATCCTGCTTATTAGCAACATCGAGCTCGATCAGTCTGTACCCACCTCACAATGAAGTCCTATCAGTTCTGATATATTGTAAGGCCTAGCAGGAAATTTCTGTAAATTGATTGGTTTCCCTCTCCTAGAGAGGCCAGTCAAAAAGTATATATCCTCTGTAGTGGGCACCAGTGACTGCTCCTCTAACATAAAATCTTCTGCGTCAGGGTGTCAATATTCAACCAAGGCATTCAATAGCCTAGGTTGTGCTCTCATGAAAGGACACAAAAATAACTTGAGCAAGCCACATTGCATTAACACTACCACAGCATTAGGGTCTTCCCCAACTAGTGCGCTAATATCTTCATGCTCTTGTTCTCTCCATTGCACATACATCCTGCACATGGGAAAATTTTTAGAGGGTTAGGCCTTACTTTTTAAACTTTTTTTTCACTCATTGGAGGGTCCACGTGGGCTGTTGTGATGACAGTCACATGTACACGCACTCTGACATTAGACAGAGCGAGTGTACACGCGGGCTGTCATAAGACAGCCCACATGGACCTAGGGCCAACCTTTTAGAGGTTGACGCCCCCCAAAAAACCAAATTAAATGCATATATAAAGAATTAAAAGGAAAAAGGAGGTAGTTTATACTTACTTGGTCTAGACGGATGGTCGTTTCATCCACTGTAGCTCCCGGAATCACCACTTTTACCGAAGGGGTTTTTTTGTGCTAGAGTCAATTTCCAAATCAGCAATGGTGATAATGAGCTGCCAGCTTCTATTTATAGACTTTTTGGCCCTTTTTTGTCACTTTTTTGGCTCCCCTTATCATTTTCTCTAAATTGAAAACCATTTAAAGTGATTCAGGAGTTTCTATGGAAAATTACGTTCAAGTATCAGGACATTTTTTGGAGTTTTGGGTCACTTTTAACAGTCCATGGAAAAAACCTCAGATGGTCAACTTGAGCATATAATTTAGGTTTCCACCCCTACTTTTGTATCTCATTGTCTTTATCCCTTTGCCATAGGATTGATCCCATCAGGTTGCGACACAAAACCATCATTGCTGCTTTAGAAGTGTCATGATTTGGTGATAGAGCTTACCGGAACATGGATGCCCTAGGTAGATCCTGATTGCATTATGGTGTCCATGTTGTCACTAATGACTGTAGGCTCGAGAGTCCTTTTAGTTTTGCCTGATTACAAGTTTGAGCCTCATTTGCATGACTCTTGACCTCACCCATGGGACTTCCAAAAAATAATTAGTCTTGTTTTAAGCCCTTTTCAGACCCTCTAAACATGAAAAGATTGTTGAGCGATCTTGTGGCCTTTCACGCTCATTAAACTGAAATTTGAAGTCACATCTATCCGGTGGTAGTTTACCCCTTTTTCGGTCTGAACAGTCAACTGTACAAACAAAGGTATACTCTAGAGGCTTCACATCCCTAGAAGAGTACCCTCAGGTATAATTTTACCCCTTTTTTGGACCTGAGGGACTAAATTTATGAAAAAGGAACCCCCACGGAGTCCATAGTTAAGATATTTTCAGACTCTCTAAAATTGAAAAGATCGTCGAGTTACCTTATTCTTTCACACTCATTAAAATGGTCGAGAAGAACATTCCGGACGGAGTCCATAGTTAAGCTTTTTTCGAACTCCTTAAAAATGAAAAAATGGCCGAGTGATCTTGTCTTTATCACACTCGTTAAAATGGTTTTGAATAGACGTCTTTTCAGTGATAGTTTACCCCTTTTTTAAATCGACTAGACTACCTTCGAAAAAGGTACCCCATTGGAGTCTCCTTTTACGTTTTTCAGACTCCCTAAATATGAAAAACCACCGAGCTTACCTTCTCTAGGCTCATTAAACTTACATCGAAGGACGTTACTATTGTGTGTTTTGTTAACCGCGTTTGCATACCTGTGTCTTGGGTCTAATGCTAGCTCCATGTTGCTCTCAACTAAGCCATCTGAAGCATGCCTTATACACAATTCCTGTAGCACTTTGCCTCTGCGTCTTGACACCTTTGGCCCCAGGAGGGATTTTTCCCGAGTGTCCTTACTTTGAACATCAGTATTGTCCTTGCACCTCGAACTCATATGTTTGTGACACTCATCACTCCTTTGTAATGTAACATTCTTTTATTCTTTTTCAAGCCTTCCAAAATTATTGAAAAAGACAAAAAAAATCAAATATACCCCAAAAAGAGGAAGGGAAAAGTATTTTATTTTTATTGGCAGCACAATGAGTCGCCCTTGGACAAAGCACATCCTTCCATTTGTTCGTCAAGCCCTAGTTTTTAATATGACCTTAGGATGTTGTTCTCGCTACATTGAGTTGTGTCCTTCTCCATTTGGTTACTCTTCCAAACATATGGAGAGTTTGTGTTGCCTCCTGCCTCGTGAACTTATGTTAATGCCATGCTTCCTGAGTCTCATCATTTGTTATGCTATTGTCCAAGGGAATTTTTTACCAAGCCTAAGTTGGCCCCTCTGCACTTTGTCTCTTTCCCTCATTCCCAACCATCCTCAAAGTCAATCAAGTCTTTGTTAGAAATCAATGAAGCCTTTAGTCTGATCATCAAGATTCTCTAGTCCATGACCGACGAGCCATCAAGGACCTCTAGGTAGTGAAGTCATATACTCATATTACACTCCTACCTGAGTTTTGAAGATTTTGAAGTTGTTTCTTGAGCTCTGAAGACCTCATCTCCAGCCATCAGGCCTTGTCATCTTCTAGAAGATGGATACTCTACATGTATATATTTTTTATTTTGAGATGTAGCTCCATTGTGTATTACTCATGGCTACACTTTATATAGTTATATGACATGGATATACAGTGTATTTGATTGGTAGCCATGATTTTATATCATCCCGAGCATGGGTATGCTTGCCTCAATGAGACAATTATTATTTTGCAGACGACACCTCCTGATTTTTGGTCCCTGGGCTCACTTGTTTAGAATGTTGGTGAAAATTGTTAATGTATTTCGGCGATCAGATGATATTATGACATCACACATTAGGGGGCATCTATTATAACCCTAATTTGCACCAGACATGCTTACCTGGCCTCAGGCCATCTCAGATTTCTTCTTTTCCAAAACACTACTGAACAACTCTTCTTAAAAAACCCTTTTATAAAGCCCCATGCGCCAGGCTCCATTACTGCATGCGTGTACATGCTAGTTGACCCAAGACAGTGCACGTGTACCTACAAAAGCATGAAAAAAGGAAATTTTCTGACAGAACACATAGCTTTGGGTAAGTTAACTAAACCTTTCAGCCATGCATGGTCGGTCATTTGACCAAATACCTAGCTCCTTCTAACCTATAAAAGAAGGAGTAGGGGTGCCATTTGAAAGGAGGAAAATCATAGTAAAGAAACTATACCTGATTGAGCATTCCCTTTGTCCCAACCTTTATCCATCCTTGTGAAAAGAGAAGTATAAAGAAAAGTAGTTGGAAAATAGTGAAAGAAGATCCCAGGACCAGGATCGAGGAGCAGTAGCTGACTTTATCATTGTAAGGTATCATTGTGAAGTTAATAAAAGAATTGTCTTTCCCGTCCCACCATATGAGATTGTCATTATTTGGATATTGATTGCTCCATTGATTAAATATCTAACCCATTAGTTCATAGACCAAATGCATGTGGATTTCTTTGTTTGTATTTTGTGAATGCAGGTCAGCATTGGGAGGAGAGTTGTAGTCAAAGAACGACCAAGCGCAAAAAGGGATCGACATCAAACACGAAAAATAAGGTACGTCAACTTAATCTCTTGAGCCTTGTATTTATATATGAGTAATGGGGGTTTAGGCATGGGATGATGGTAAAAAGTAAGAATATTTAGGTCATTTCTGCATGCATGATAAAACCCTTAGTGCTAGTTCGTAGGAGGGATTTCCCACCCACAACAGGCATGTTATATCCAGTGAAGGTATAGCTATGGATCTAGTGAAAATAGAGGCTATTATGGAATGGCCTGTGTCAAAAAACATACAAGAAGTACACAGCCTTATGGGTTTAGAGGGATATTACTGACGGTTCATCGAAGGTTTTTCAAAGATATCAAATCTGATCACGGAATTGCATAAGAAAAACAAGAAGTTTAAATGGAGCGAGAAATGTGCAGGAGCATTTCAAAGGCTCAAGGAGTTGTTGACGACAGTGTCGATACTGAAATTCCTCAACATAGACAAGGAATTCTTGGTGTGCAAGGATGCATCCATGGAAGGTTTAGGCGAAATATTGATGCAAGATGGTTGAGTGATCTCTTACATCTCAAGGAAATTAAGAAAGCATGAGGAGAACTATGCAACACATGATTATGAGTTATTGGCAATTGTATATGCCTTGAGATTTTGGAGACACTATCTGATCGGACAAAAATTCAAACTAAAGACAGATCAGTATGGATTACAACACATATTTATGCAGAGTGACTTGAACGTGTGACAAAGGCATTGGTCATAACTACTTAGCAAATACGACTTCGATATTTCTTACATAAAGAGTACGGTAAACAGAGTGGTCGATGTGTTGAGTCGGAGACCACACGTATTCTCGGTAATACCTCTTCAGAAAAATCTTCGAGAAAATATTCTAGCTTTATAGGTCGACAATGACTGGTACAAGGAGGTTAAGGACAACATTGGACAGGATAACATGATGTTGCCAAGGTTTTAAAGTTATACATTGGACAACGATAGAATGATGAGGTATAATAACATGATTTACATTATGCCTAATGATGAATTGAGAAATTTGATCTTAAGTGAAGCTCATATAATAGTATACATGGCTCATCTGGGAGTCATGATGATGAGGGAAGACCTTAAGCCCTTATTCTTCTGGAAAGGAATGAAAGAGGACATATTTAGCTACGTGGCAAGATGTCTAGAATGTCAACAAGTGAAAGTTGAACATAGACGTCCAGAAGGATTACTATAGCCACGCATCATTCTCGAATCGAACTGGGAGGTTATTTCGATGGAATTTATTGTTGGATTGTCGCTAATGGCAAGGAGGTATGACTCGATTTTCATGGTAGTTGACACACTGACAAAGAGTGCAAATTTTATTCTTGTGCATATGATATATCAGGCGCTAGACATAGCTAGAGTTTTTATCAGCGAGATTGTGAGGTTACATGGCATCCAAAAAAGGATCGTATCTGATAGAGGATTGGTGTTTACAGAATGATTTTGGACCAGTTTCCAAGAGGCTTTGGGAACGCAACTGAACTATAGTACAATGTATCACCGAGAGACAGACGGGAAGACAGAAAGAATGAACAAAATATTGGAAGATAATTTTCATATGTATGTAAGGACCAAAAGAAGTGTTGGTGTTGGCCCTTGGGTATGAATTAAGGAAGAAAGAGAAGAACAAGGAAGAATAAATATGAAGTACGAAGATCATGGAAGGAACACAGAATGAGGACAGGTCAAAGTGGTTAAAGAAGAAGAAAAGAAGGAGCAAAATAAGGGAAAGCTAGTTGTTGGAAGAGAATATCAAGGAAGATAGATCAAAAAAGGATATGAATCATGGACAACTCAGCAAGCGGAAAAAGAGACCAATGGATACTTTGGAGCACCGTACAGAAAAGAAGGGAAGATAGGCTAGTGAAGCCCTGAAAACGTGGGTCAAGGAATCTAGGGTTTTGACACTTATGTTCTGGCCTAGGGTTGTCCAAGAGTCATTGTAATGTATAAATAAAGATCTAGATGAGAGGGGAAGGGTTGGTGATATGTTCATTGGTTAGTTGTTGTTATTGTTGATGATTATTGTTGTTGATGCTATTGTTTTATTGAGAGAGAGAAGTGTTGTATTGTGAAGAGCATTCTTTATTCTGGATCTTTAGCTAGGTGCGAAGATCAACCCTGCAGTTGGGTGCGCAGGGAGGGGAGAGAAAGAGAGACAGTAGAGAAATCTGCAAGCTAAGTGTGCAGATAGAACTGTATGCTTACATCTAATATATCAAGAAGTGCAGTTCAATGGACGTAGCCCTAGAGAGAGGGTGAACCACGTATATCTTTTGTTTTTTGTGGTTGACGTTGTGATTGTTTTCCATCTTGTGTACTGGTATTACATGCATGTTAGATCAGAGATATAACCCTATGAAGTGAGTATAATATTGATAACACGTAGCTAGGTTATTTGTGTAGTTGTTTTAGATCCTCTTTCCATTTACTCTAGCTGTAGAAACTTGTGTCTTGCAACCCCCTATTGCTACTTCGGGTGAGACTACATATACCTCGCAAGTGTTTCCAAAAGGGCCAATAGTTAGGCATTTTTTGTGCGCTGTTAGAGTTGTGTTATAGCAAGATTTTCCTCACCATAGATATATTTCCCATAGGCCCTTTTTCCATTTCCCTATGTAGACTTGTCATCCCTTTTTGATGAATCTAGAGCTAAAAATACATATTTTTCCACATATACGTGCCCTATCTACTATACAACATGCGTATACGCAGGCTACTCCACTACAGCTCACGTACATCGAGATTTGTGCTAGAAAATACAAAAATGAAGTCAGGTTTCCATGTTGCGATAGGAGATCTCTGATCCTTGGCCTTCCATATACTAGAAATGTTCTGACACAGCCCTTCAATTGCATTTTGAAGGCTATAAGAGCACAATTCTGAGCTATGGAAAAAAGGGGAGAAAGAATTCAACTTTGAGAGAAAAGTTACTCTGGAGAAATTACTTCATATTGAGTTTGCATCCCTTTGTTCCTCAAGTCTGAACACAGTGTTCATCCCCCAAGCTCTTTCCCTAATGTTGAGAGAACCTCATTGTCTCCCTTCTATGAGCTTCCCTCTGGTGGAGGATTCAAGTGGTGGAGGTTGAGTTGGAAGGAACCTGGTTTCTTGGTTTCGAACTGTGCCGAAATGGAAGTCTGTAATGTTATCACTTATGTTGATCATTTATTAATAGAAATACTCCTTTCCCATCCTATTGGTATTGTGAAAATATATGATTATTATCCATGGGCATGTTTGTAATGTTTATTAATGGATTGTGTTATCTAATGTGCGAACCTATTATATTATCACCATATGTCTCATGCTCTTGTTCAAAGGAAGTTTATCAACCTGTGTCGGCCATTCCTCAGAACTCTTGACTTTGCATGTCAGCCATACCCTCAATTTGTCTTAGAATCACATGATATTATGGTCTTATCATGCACCCTAGCCCTACTTTCATCATTGGTAGGTCACCTTGAACCCAACAGATGACATTTCTTCATGGGTTGTTGACTGGGTGGTTTCCCTTGTGCTCAATGGCAAGACATCTACTCACACTTTGGGATTCATGTAGTGTCTTGGATGCCATTAGCCTTATTGGTGGTTTCCTCACCTTTTTCAGCAGTTTTCATCATTCACTAGTAATCAGAGGGTCTTTTTCATGTACCGCTTACATTTGGTACACGCGAAAGACACACAGAGTCGTTGGTTCATGAACATGTTCTTCGTCCGATCCCCACCAAATTATGAAGCTCATTCTTTGCTCCTCGTGCTGACTGATGAGATATTCCTTAATGATCTCCTTTCAGTGGATCTCTTTCCATCGACTTCAGCTCATTTATTCTAGATATGGGACCTAGAGTTTTATGAGTACCTTGAGACTTGCATTCATTAGTGTCAAGTTCTCTCGCCAATGACATATGGGAATACATAAATGTCTCATGATCAATGGATTCCTCATGTGTTCAACATCGACTCCTTTATTCACACTTATAGGAATGTACTCGGTTCCTTGTTACCTACTTTCGTTATTGGTAGTTGTCTCATGTTTGTTAACAGTATACCTCAATGACCGGTAATCAAATGATTTCTCATTGTGTTTTACCTCAACTCCTTTATTCACATGATGTAGACTTGCACCCTTGGCGGATAGTGTAGAAGACTTGAAGACATCACTATGTGGCCACAACTTTCCTGAGTTGTTGCTTCCTTTTCATTAGAACAACACCTATTTGACAACAATAATCATGGGACATCAGATTATACTCCATTGTATACAGATATCTTCATAGTGGTTTTGAGACTGGTTCTACTTGGCCTTGTTCGTGGTTATGACAGCTTTTGGCGTATAACCACATTTGTATTTTCCTATTCATGGCCACGGACACATATTTGGTATATTTTCCACATGGATCTGCATTGTATTCTATCGACAGCCATGTCTATAAAGTCAAAGAAAAATGTAATGAGAAACTAGTCTTTCCAGTTGGGTTTACACCACTCCACTTCTGGGTTATTTATAATGTATTTCAGCCATCACAGATACTCCTCTGATCTCACACATTAGGGGGCATTTGTTATAGCAAGATTTGCCTCACCATAGCTATCTTGCACAGAGGGCCTTTTTCCATTTCCCTATGCAGACTTGTCATCCATTTTTGATGAATCCAGAGCTAAAAACACATATTTTTCCACATATACACGCCCTATCTACTATACAACATGCTTATACGCAGGCTGCTCCACTACAGCCTGCGTACATCGGGATTGGTTCCAGAAAATACAAAAATGAAGTCGGGTTTCCATGTTATGACAGGAGATCTCTGATCCTTGGCCTTCCATATACTAGAAATGTTCTGACTTGGCCCTTCAGTTGCATTTTGAATGCTATAAGAGCATAATTTCGAGCTATAGAAAAAAGGGGAGAAAAATATTCAACTTTGAGAGCAAATTTACTCTGGAGAAATTACTTCATATTGATTCTACATCCCTTTGTTCCTCAAGTCTGAACACAATGTTCAGCCCCCAAGCTCTTTCCCTAATGTTGAGAGAACCTCATTGTCTCCCTTCTATGAGCTTTCCTTTGGTGGAGGATAGAAGTGGCGGAGGCCCAATTGGAAGGAACCTAGTTTCTTTGTTTCGAACTGTGCCGACACGGACGTTTGTAATGTTATCACTTCTAGTGATCATTTATTAATAGAAATAATCCTTTCCCATCCTATTGGTATCATGCAAATATATGATTATTATCCATGGGCATTTTTGTAATGTTTATTAATGGATTATGCTATCTAATGTGCTAACCTATTATATTATCACCATATTCTTGCTCTGCTTGTTTTTTGAGAACTTGTCGCAGGTATAAAGCTTTGAGTCGGAATGCTCAATGGTGGACATCTTCAAACATTGGAATGAGGTAGGCTTCTTTATTATCCTCTTGAATATTGGTTTATCTAGAATATGTTGGAATTGAGTAGATTTATGCAGTCATACCTATCTTTTGTGGTTTACCCTAGCCATAGAGAGTTTTTCCCTCGTAACAAGTTGAACCCTGGGTTTGCCCCTATGCCAACAAATGGTTCTGTTGTCAGGACCAGGATCTTCTTGAGGGAATTTCAAGGTGGTTTCCATCGAAGACAGAGATTCAGAAGTGGATAGAAGAACAAGAGAGGGACTTCGCCAAAGCTCAGAATAAGAACCCTAATATTAGTACAGAGGATTTGTTGGGAAGGTATATCTTTACTGATATACATGAGATTTTTTGGAGGAGTTCATAAGGAGCTATACGATTGGGTATCCATATTTGCATATACCCAGTTTGAAGTCATATCTAGACCACCTGTGGTTTGGACGATGACGTTGATCAAGAAGGTCAAGAGAGTTGATAACGTCGTGTCGAGAGTAGTAGATCACTGGTTTGATAACACTATTGGAGGGTACATTACTAAGTTTTCCATTGACAGAGTGGAATCGTATAGCCAAGCAGAGAGATATTTCTTTAAGGGACCTAGAAGAAAATTTTTACACTTTTTGAAGTTGAAGATCAAGATGTTATTGCATGAGAAGAACATTTTTAAGATACAGTAATTGTTTGAACTTTTGAAGCTAATGTTCAAGAACTCATACAGTGACAGTTGTTATCGCTCTGTAAATTCCCAAAGGTTGTTATAATGTAGAAGAAATTTTCTAGAGGTAACTTTATCCAACCACTTCGAAACTGGGATCTATCCCTTCCAATTTCAGAGAGGGATCTCTCTATAAAATTTAGCTTTGTTTTGGATTTTAATATTAGGCTAGTTAAATGAATAAGATTGTGTTTTGGTTTTGAAAAATGGTTGAAATGTGTTTCATGCTTCCATTGGGCTATGGGGTCTATTTTATAACAATTTGAGATCAAAGAATAGATTTTTAAAGGTTGTCTCACAGGGAAAGGTAATGCAACTATTGGATTCTTTAGAAATTAAGTGATGAATAACAGAAAAAGGTGAGATGATATGTTAAGATAAAGAAGAAACTAAGAATTTATTTATAATAACATCTGAAAAATAACACTTAGATCTTTAAAAGCTGAAAACAAAGTATATAAAAATAAATTCAGCAACATTCTCTACTTTTAAAAGATCAAATTTAGAAAAACAAATTGATTACTAAGAAAGATAAAGATTCAACAAATAGGAGAAAACATCACCAATAGCTAACACACAAGAATCCTATGAAATGTCCCTTTTATTACTAGTAGATCTCTTGAGATAATTACAGATCTTACATCTTGCAAGGGCATAAAGATCAACCCTCAATACTTCCAAGTTCGAAGTATTTATCATCAAAATTACAACAACCCTGTCATTTATGATCAGGACGTGGAAGATCCTAGATCTAACTAACTAGATAACAATATACAAAAATGTAGGAACTGATGATGATTTGTTTGATATTTCATGTTGATTTTGGGGAAGGCTGTTGGTGAGTCATTCATGTGACTTTCACTGCTCGACATGCTGAGCTGGCTTGTACACCTCATCCCTCATTCGATCAAAGTGCACAACTCCTCACATCTTTGTTGATTGGGAATGGTGACTTTGAGAAGTATTCGGTATATTTCATCCATTTTTGTATATTTAGCAAATGTAGGCTTGGTGATGAAAATATATTTGATCTCGTGATGGATGTTGAGGTCCAGCTGCAAAGTCTCTAGAAATGATTTTCCTATTATGATGCCCTGTATTTCTAAAAAATTGGAACTATCCTTGGCCACTGTGGCAATCTTCTGCTTGTAGTCAGAGAGGGTCATCATCTTGTCATTCAGTACCAGTAAACCAGGAAGACCTTTCTTTTGCAATGCATCGATCTTGTTGAAGAACCTATGAACTCCGATGTCCATGTTCTGGACTTTCTCCTCTAGCTGCGACATCAATCCTCTTTTAGTCAGAACCCTCTTGACTTCGAGGATGGCTTCTGTCCTATCTTCAATTTTTAGGTCTTCCATCTCTTCCCTAGTCTTCAAATTCAGAAATGAAATGATTTCATTGGCTTATGTGGGCATTTCCCCTAGCTCTCCCTTTGTCTTTTCAATCGTTTTCCTGCTCCTCAACACTAGTTCCTGTTGTTCAAACATAATTTGAATCATGGGCTAAATTCCGTTTATGGACTTGGACATGTCCATCCAAATGTTCTCCTTGTCTTGAGATAGTGTTTTTCCCGCCACTGTTTGCTTTTGTAGCTGTTGTATTTCCTGCTTGAGCTTTTCTTATGTTTTCTTCTCAATATTGTAGCTTGTCTGGTAGGAAGATTTAATCTCTTGGAGATTTCAACCTCCTTTTTCAGTCTATTAGTCTATGTTCCTTGTAGGGTCATCTCCTCCATTAATTTTGCTAGCTCTACAGATTTTTCCAGAGTTGTCAATGGGGTAGCTAATGGAAGTTTTGCTATAGTGGTTGGTGATACACTTGTTGTGTTAACTCTTGTGAGAGGAACCGCACTTAGTGGGATGACTTCCATAGGTGTTGCTTGTTCCTTCTCCCTTATTAATCGCTCTATCTCTGCTTCCATCTCTTTTATTTGTGCATTTTGTTCCATGATAGGCTTTAGCAATTCCTCCTTCTCCCCTTCTGTCTCAACTATCTCTTTGGCCTATGAGTCTGATGTAGCTAGAAATTTTAGTTTCTTCCTCATAGATGATATGTCTGCATTCTTTTTCTTGAGAAACTCGTTAGCTTCTTTCACATTTGAGGGATCATACCCAATTTTGAGCACCAATTCTTCTAAGGATTTAATCATGTTGTCCTTTGCAAAAGAGGATATTTTTTCCAGTTTCAATTGGGTCTGAACATTGTTCAAGGAGACTTGTAATCTCACAGTAGTAGTGGAAGAATGGGGCAATGTGGAGAATACCATTTCTCCATTCTTCCTGTGCAGATCCATCTGGTCAGCTAGATGAACTTGTTTGGCATCAACTTCAAGAGTCAACCTTTTGTAATCAGTGATTTCTGTGGGTTGAGGCACCTATTCTTGTAGAAATTCCATGTGCATTGTTCCCTTATCTGTATCAAAATATGATAGCAATATGTGATGTGATGTGGACGTTTCCTTCCAGAACTGAGCATAGGTGTTGCTGATCAGCATCTGGTTTTTCTTCTTAATCAAACCATATTTTTCAAAAATGCTCAGTTTTACAGATCTCGGTGGAGGTTGGGTGATCAAAGTAGTATTAGTTTTCTTCTTTGAGGAAGAACTAGACATCATCTGATGGTTTCTTGAAAGAAGTGGTGTACATTCTCCCTCGATTATCTTGGTATACTAGGTCTCTTCCTCTCCAGACCTGTGAGTAGTGTGGGTGGTTTTAGGCCTTTTAGTGTATACCTGAAAATCCTTTGTTGACACTTTGGTTACTGAAGGAGAAACATCTTTCCTTGGTCTTTTCTTCTTTGGTACCTGTGGAGTGGTATTTTGTGAAATCATGGTTAGAGGAGACTATTGTTCAATGTCTTCCAAGGTGTTCACCTCCCACTCTATCTGGTTCAAAAATTTCCCGATTTCTGTCTTGAGTGTGTGAGAATATGGAGAACTTTTGTTCTTAGATATCAATTCTGCAAAGATCCCACATGGATCATAGTGCCAAATGAAGTTGGTACTAAATTTCATTTCCTTTAATAATTTGTCTGGCTCTTCCCCAGCAGCTTGACTGTTGCAGATAAAAGGTCCTATCTTCCCTTTGATTCTCATCTGTTGTTTCTTCTTTAGAGATTCGAAATGTATATCATCTGAATTTATCATTTGTCTAATATACTCTAGGGAAAATATCTTGACAGGAAAGTATGTGGATAGTTTGTATGGATCTAACTCACACCCATATACCTTGATTTCTGTGTGATTTTGATAGAGGTACCAATATCCCATCTTGGAGAGGTTTGAGAGGTGTAAGATTCTCTAGACCTCCTCATTTATCCTCAGCTTTGGTCTACCACTGAGCATGCTCACCACTAGATGGTAAAACTGCTCAATAAACTGTTTGAAATTGAACTCTGTGGAGTTTCTTCTGAGCAGAAAAGTCCAAGAAGTTACAGCCTGTGGTTTGTCGTCCTGGTCCATTTTATGCATCGGGAAAGAGAGAATGTCTGCCTGAAAGAAGGTGAACATGTTAGCCAGTATTGAAGAATACCAAAACATGCCCTCTATGGTGAATTTAAAAAGATGATCATGGATGTTCTCAGCTAGAAAGGTATTGTAATCAAACTGGATGGTGGCCTTATCTTCAGCAGAGAAAATGGATAGGAAAACCAAGATGGGTTCATCTACCCATTCGTCTGAGAATTATCCAAGCATGCAACATAATGATGAAATAATTTGGTTTCCCCTCTCCAAAAACATGGAGGAATGGTAAGGGGGATTTTTCTTAGGAAATTAGGCATCCTGTGGGAGGAATAGCTCAAAAATCTATGCTCTTTGGGGAAAAGACAGGTTCTGGTACATTTCTGTTAGAATGTCAATGGAGAGGGGAAAATGGGATTCGGCTCTAGGTATCTACATCATTTTATCAATGGCCTCAGGTGTGATGGAGAAAAGAGTTTCTGCAGACAATGATACTATGGCTCTTTGATCAGGGAGGTAATGCACCTAGCATTTGAGGCAGAATTATGGAAAATGGTGGATTTGGGGAAATAGATACAGAGGGAAATTGGACTCCCAGAGCCCAATATCATCACTTTGATCGATGAAGGTATCTTTAAACCATGTCTGCAACTCAGAGAATTCGAATTCACACTTGGTCTCTGCAATCAGAGTAATCTTTATCAGCTAGCGGAATCTGGTCGAGATCGACAAGAGGTGGGAGGAATAGATTTTCCTTGACTTTTGATCTTTTGGATTTTGGTGCCATTGATTCAATAGGTACCTGCACACTGCAACAAAGCGTTAGTAGGTAATGGTTATTGATGGTTTACTAGTTGAAAAGGTGAGGAAAATGATCTTTCTGGTGTGCAAAGAGTGTGAATACTGCGCGAATGGTGGAAACTGGGTTAAATTTGAGTAAACGAGTATCTGTTGGGCATGGGGGATAGGTCAGCAGACTAACGGGTATATTAGCCTGTAATAAATGGTCAACGGATCACTTGAAGTGTGAGGTGTCAAGTGAAGGGTGGGTGAAGGGTGTACCAAGATGACGTGGAGGGCGGTGATTGGATTATAAGAAAGTGGGACATGATCTGTAATGGGCGAATGGAGGGGACAAGCTGACAGAGTTATGAGACGAGACTTGTAAGGAGGGGTAGTGGGATGTGACGTCATGAGGTGGTGGTGGTATAGGAATAATGGTATGGCGGTATGTCAGAGGGGAAATATAGCAGTAAATGGTTTGGAGTGAGGGGGTCCAACACCATATGCTTGTGACACATTAGGATGGGGCCTGCCAGGAAAATCGCCCATATTGGACCCCACCCCCCCAACATTAAAGGTAGAATGATCAGGGGGGTTCGAGATCTCCTGCTAACCGTAGATCCAAGTGCCACTGGA